>JWHW01028717.1:124568-143844 GCA_000931545.1 Papilio glaucus | reverse complement strand
GTCCTCGTACGACTGAGCTTCCATACTCCGACTGGATAGAAAAGTACAATAATTTAATTACTAATTATACAATTTATGATCTTCGATATTTTGAAAGTTTTTTGCTACAAATTGCTAACAAATTTTACTAATATTTATCATTCCAATTAAAGTCAAAGCTCGTTCTAGTTTATAGTTTCAAGAAGTTTTCAAGTATGTCAATTAAAATATTTTTTTTATGTAGATGTAATTCACACCGAAACAGATCTTAATTTTGATACAGTAGACATTTATACACTGCAATGGCCACTGTCAAATATCAATTACCAGCATTTAATGACAAGTGCAACGTTTTTTTTTATAGAATAAAGTTGCCAACTAGAAGCGGCTCTTACAATAAGTAACGCTACTTATAGGCATCTGCAACAAGCTAATGAGTTGCAGTTGCGTTGCCTACCTTTAATAGACATAGGAGGACAAACAGAAAAAAGGATATTTCCATTTCTTATCCACCCCCTCCTCAGTCGTCAAATTCACTTTCCCTTCCCATCCTATCCTTATTAGAAAAGGATGAGAAGGGTAAAAGGACTACATTAGGCCGTCCATCCGGCACTTCACTCATCAGACGAAACGCTGAATACTACTACTTCACACCTGTCTTCTGTGACTGTCATGGTATTTCACTGGTAGAGCAGGCCCATTCGTGCAACTAATGTTGTTGTTGCGGGCTCTACCACTACACGTGTGCACAATAACATAAAGCTGGTCGTCCATCACCAGCTAAACTAAGATACTTTAGTTTAGCTCGCATAATTGAGCCAGTTTCTCATACATGTGCGTCGATGTCAAACTAAGCTAGCTAAGATAACTAAGGTAGCCCAACTTAGTCAAACTTAGTCAAACTTGTAGGCGAAGCTGCGCGAACTGAGCCAAGTCTATCATCATCACCTTAGGTTACCCCTCTGGCGCGATTACTAGTGTTATGTAGTGTGTGATGTGCGCAGGCAGTTAACTCGACACTTCAGCACAAACTAATCGTACGTTATTTTAGATTCTTTTTCTGTGGACGGGCAACCCAGTTTAGCTTGCGTATGTTCATTGAGTTAGTTTAGCTGGCGCTGGACAATCGGTTTAAGACTAGCGTGGGATGATACGCTGGTGGATCAGGTCAAGGTTGAGGGCAAGAAAGACCGAAGTTTTGGGGACATCCAACGTCCGTTCGTTGTTTATCAAGTTTCGTGGTTATTATTTTGGAAAGAATGGGAAACCGGTCATTATAAAATACTCACCAGATCTCTGGAACTGATTGACGTTAACACAGCTGTACGCCAACGAGTAGGAGACGTAGTCGGTCATCAGAACATACAGCCTTGTCTCGACCGTTGCTTGAGGGTCTAAAAGATAATGGACACGTATCGTATTACGTCTTGGAATGTACATATATTGATTAATTAATGATTAACTTTAGAAATATAAATGTATTTATTTATTTAATATTAAATCGACAGCTATTTATGCTCTTTGTCGTAATTTTTGTACGCAGTGCCAATGTATATTTTACTAATAGAATTTATATTAATTTTTAATAGAAGATATTATTATATGTTAAATCGCTTGAGGAAAAACAAATATGTTTTATATTTGGCAAAGAAAAGAAAGCTATAATATTTTGGCCTCATGATGAGAAAGTCATATGAACTACTTCACTCCAACTCATCGTTTAAGGCAAGTTCAAGAGGAAACAAAGTGTGGCGCAAGATCTTGGCTAAAATATTTGGCCCAGTGTTTTGGAAAGAACACTCAATTTCTTTTTGATGGATGTGGTTTAAAAATTCTAAGTGGACATAATAATTTCTGATCTTTTAAATAAGATGGCAAATCAGAACAGAACAACACAAGAACAGAACAAGAATAAGAACTGCACTATTCACACAATATTTAATCTATATTCGTGTTTATTAATAAATTTCTCGAACTTATTTTTTATTAGCCAGTATATTAAATACTGGCTAATAAAAAATAACGGCGGAAAGTGGTTGAAATCGGTTGACCGTAAATTGAGGGAAGCCTATGACCAGCAGTGGACTGATACAGGATGATAATAAGTATTACTATCTATTCTATCTGCTATATACAAAAGGCGATGCGTGTATTTCGATGAAATTTTCAGGAGACGTTTAGATAGGCCCAAGGGATGTTCCTGTGAAGTTTGGTAGCGATCGGATTAACATAATCAGTGCCACCCGGGCGAAGCCGGGGTGGATCACAAGATGCTAATAAATATAGACACATTCACAATTATTTAAAAATAAAAACATACCGTCACTCAATCTATCCGGTAATATCACTACTAATTTAGCGCTATTGTCCGTGGAGTTTATAGTCGCCGTGCCTTCGATCGTGTCCAGAACTCCATCGACCACCTCCCAGTTGAGGAGTGTGACGACGCCAGTGGCCTCGTTGAGGGTGTACCTGGCACCAGTGCAGCCACCGTTCTCGTGGAATTGTGGGTACCGTTCGATTTGGTACCATGTACCAGTGTACTGTTAGAAAGAAAAATAAATGCTTTTTTATGATAATAATTTTCGTGCTCACTGTACTAACGATGACTACTTTCTTCGCGACTCATATGCACGAGAAGAATTGGGCAATTAATATCCCCTCAAGATTGAAAAGGCATTAAAAGAAGAAGAAGAAAGTACATCGATAGCTTTAAAGCCAGATAGTTAAATAGAATACACACCTGAGCGGCGTCGAAGTTCTGAACGACGGGTATGTTCAAATCACATTGACCAGGTAAGATGATCTGTCGTCCAGTCTGCACGGGATAGTGGAAGCAGGCGCTGTCACTCTGGTCTACCGTCAAGTAGAACTGAGGATATAATACGCGGTTGTTGGTGATGATGGGTGCCATGGTATTCTGAGCTGCCTGCGTCAGTTGGCGTGACTTGCTATGCTTGGCACTCCACACTGTTATAAACAAATATTTTATTAGAACGAAGTTCTGTATCGCACGTTATTCGTTTGTTTGCGGGCTGAGGGGCTAGACCAAAGAAAGTGCAATAAAAACGCCACCGACATCTTTTCGCAGTATTTTTCGAGGCACTTCCCCAACACCTTGGAAACTAAAACTCAATTTTTAGAATATGCAAAAATATTTCTAATTTTAATATTTAAACACCTTTTTTATTTAATCATTACAAAAAAATCAGTACAGACACAAAAAGTGAAAAGAGCTACGTTCCAACCGGGTGTCCATAAGACATCTTCCTCCTTTTTTATATCACAAAACAGTAACTACAGATAAATTCACTTATAGCTACCTCTATTAACCAATGTAGTGATAGTGTCATTGGAAAACAGTCCCGTTCTAATACTTAGACATAGAGACTTAGCATCCCGTATGAGGTCAGTAAAACAATTGAATACGTACCACGTCTGTATTCTTGATTGATATTTTCACACGAATACAGGAGAGAGTATGTTTCGTAATCTGTAGCCAGCACCCAGATATCTGTAAGTGAGACTGAAAGTTAGTCTTTGAACTGAAATTTGAACAATTGTAAAGTCATGATGCCACGTCAGCCGTCGCTTGAATTGGCCTACTCGTCCAGAGAAGTGGCGCCTCTTAAAATACATTAAAACAAGTCCAGTTGTCTTCCCTTCTTTCTCTCTGTCTCACATAAAGGATGGCACTGCATCATTCTACAATACACATTTATCATTGTCAGGTTCTTTTTTAAAATCTCAGTTTAGATAAGTATCAAAATATATTGGAATATTATTTTCGCAGATTCAAATGTCCTACCAGTTAGAGTTTTATATACTTTGATTTCAACTTTCATATATTTTAAAATATCCTGGTATAGCTTCTAAATCATTATATATTTTAATATATGTACATATGTGAGTGCTTACCAATAACTCGTCCATTGTTTAGAGTCTTACGTAGTCTGCCATTATTGGTCGCTGTGATGGTGCTGGTGTTAACTTGGGCGCTATCACCAAACACATTGGTGTCGACAACCTGGTACTGATTGGTGGAGACACGGAACTCAGAACTTATGCAGTCACCGAGAGTATCGTCAGACGGGTAGCGTTCTATCTCGTGCCACCAGCCCAAATACTGAAAGTAATAGCTTACGTTATTAATAATCACGAGAATACTCGTGTCGGATATTTTGCGACTTAAATGTACGCTGGATGGTTTTTATCCCTTTGTAGATTAAGGAACTTTACATAATTGTAAAGGAACCTTTACGCACGCAAAATTCACTAAATTTTAGGTACTGGTCTAAGATCCGTACAATAGTACAACATAATGTTAGACTCGATTTCGACTTGACGTCCACATAAACTTGACCGAACGAATCCAGCGTCCATAGCCCAATGGTTAAGGGTAAGGACTGACGATCTTGGGGTCATGGGTTCGAATCCGCCATTCGACTATTGTTGTAAACAATATCCTAGCACAAGCTTTTAAGCTTAGTTGGAATGGTTAAAAGAAATATTAGTAAACTATTTCAATAATCTACTAATATTTTCATTAAAAAAATCGCCAACGGCGAGTTACGGAAGAGTTCAACCTAATTTGGTTTTTACGATTTAACAGTATTGGCCTCAGCAACCTACTAGTCATTTATCAATTTATCATATGCCGTATCTATACTACACTGAAGGAGAATTATTAAAGTTACATTTTTTTTAAAATTCCTACTTGTAGATAAAATACATCTGTAAAGAATTCTTTTAAGATCTTAGGAGAATGCCTAACTAAGGTAACGTTACTCAGCGGTAACTTGAAACATGTGTTCTGTGGAAATCTAAAACCGGGATACGTTCAGTAAATATTTAGTAGTTACGAACTAGAACTCCACTTACCCTTTGAATGTCAAATCCTTGAACACCTGTGACATTCTCGCATTGTCCTCTGAACACCGGAGCTACGTTAGGTAATACTTCAGGTACGTAGAAGCACGCCTCTTCACTTTGATCAGTTATCATGTAATAATCGTTTAAAAGACCTTCTGTATTATTAATTATGTTATTTATTAGATTATTTGCTTCGTTACTTAGAGTTGTGGTCCTGCTAAGCTTCCAGCTGTTCACTATAATACAGTAAATTTGAATTTAATGTAAAGAAGTAAGAAAAGAAGAAATCAATAGATTAATGTTTGTAAGTAATACCTTGTCGACCACCGTTGTCCAAGTTCCGACAACTGTAAAGCAGAGCGTAGTTGGTATAATCGGTTTCAAGAATGTACAACGTCGCAACATTCACAACTAAAACAGAGAAAATAGTATAAATTATATTTCTTTCAATAAAGTAAAAAAAAATGTTATACTTTATATAGAAACTAGTAAAAAAAGAAATGAAGGTATTTCTCTTAATGTACAGGCCATAGGCGTACACAGGCCAGATTGTTGAGGAAGGATGAGGAGGGGGTGGGATCATGCCATGTCATCCTTGACTGAAGAAAGATTTTTAGTTAGAAATTATATGTTATGACAACTAAACAAGATTTCTACCGATCATAATTGTCGGGGTGGAGGGGGAGGGGGTGTCCGAGACCCCTTAGTACGCCTCGGTGATTGCTAGAGGCGCATCGTCCATGAAAAAGTTTTAACGAAGAAAACTTTTTAATGAAATAGAATAAAGGCTAACTATTAATATCCCCTTTCTTTAGTATGTCATCAATCTACACAATGTATGTCACAGATAGACGATGTATGTAACCATGAGATATTCTTCTATTTCTTTGTTACAATAATGAGTAACTTTTAATATTTGGTTTTTAAAGAACCTTTTTTGAAACAAAAATATTTGATACTCACCACCATTAGATAAAGTGAATGTTACATTTAAAATTCCACTGCCGTCATTCGAGGATACTACAGCCGAACCGGTGATGGAGTTCAGAGTGCTGTTGATGACTTGTGTATTTATGACTTCGATACTATTACCAATGAGATTGTAAAGTGGTCGATTGCACTGACCCCTCTGCGATGTTTGTGGGTAGCGGGCGATCTCTATCCATCTTCCGGCGAACTGTACATTACAGATATGATTAAAATCATTATATTGAGATTTTATTTAATAGTAAAAGCGACATCATCGACTACAAAACTGAGCACAGGTTAGGGTCTTAAGTTGTTTACTTTTTTCATGGAATAAGGTGGCAAACGAGCAAGAGGGTTACTTGATGTTAAGTGACCGCTACCTATAAGTATCCGCAATAAGCGAGTCGCAAATGCGTTGCTTACCTTTGGATAGAGAAGGAGATTGATAGGAAAAAGGATATTTCGTTTCCCTCTCCGTCCAATCCTCTTCCCCTTCCCATTCTATCCTTATTAAAGTTGGATGAAGAGGGCTGAAATTGAGCCTCCGGCACCTCGGTCAATAGTTCCCAATTCATTTAATCCGTCAAATTGTCTAGACAAATGTCTAAAAATTTGTTATTATTTTTGGAATTAGATGAAAAACTACTCACTCTTGCAGGATTAAAGTTCGCTTGCGCTCGAATACTTTGGTCGCACGGCCCTGGCAACGTTATAGCTGGCGGCAGCTCGTCAAACACCGGATAATGGAAACATGCTGCGTTGCTCTGATCGCTTTCCTCGTAGTAATTCTCGAACAAGTCAGTTGTATTATTGACAACTTGGTTTATAGAATTGTTGGCTGATGCTGAAAGTCCCGTTTGAGATCTGCTGAACTTCCAACTGTATACTGAAATAAACATATGTTTTTTTAAAGCCCGTGTTTATCACAGTACCTACTACTGTAGCCCACTCCTAACAGCTCCACTTGGGTAGATAAACAGAAAAATCGGTATCATCATTATCAGCCTGTTTTCCATTATTTTTAAAAATCGGTTCAGTAGGTTTTGAGTCTACCCGGAACAAACAAATAATCAAATCTTTTCTCGTTATCACATTAATAATATAGATAAATAATGTCGTACGTACTTTGTTTAGTTTGATTGGCGAGGTTCCTACAGGTAAACAATAAGGCGTAGTCGGTGTAGTCAGTTGCCAGGACGTAGATAGTAGCATTGAAGGAAGCTAAAATAATGTAATATTTTTAATTATTGCTAAAACAACAGATCTAATAAATGGAGAACTAGTAGTCTATTAAACAAGGTCCTATAGGACAGTAGCGGATTCACGATTGACAAGAAATGAACACACGGTGACTGTAGACATTGAAGATATGGTGACTGAGGAGATTGTTTTCATTTGCATACACGTAACATATACAAGTCTACAAGATTAGTATGGTAAGGTAAGTAAAATCATTTTCATAAATTAGTTTTTTTAAGGAAGAAAGTGGCAAACGAGCAAGGGATCCTGATGTTAAGTTGTTGTATTAATATACTTCTGATGTTTCTTACTGATTTATGTTATTTCTTAATTTTGGACTATCATTATCTTACCTCCTGTAACATCAGTAAGTGTAGCGTTAAGAATACCCCTGCCGGCAGTTGGGATTGTAGCTGTTAAATTATAGGTATTTAGTCTTTCGTTATCGACATAAGTTTCTCTGACAGTCACTGTATTTTGATTTACGTTTGTGATTGTCTTTGCGGCGCACTCTCCCCTTTGCAGTTCCGATGGGAACCTCGCGGCTTCGTACCATGTTCCACCGAACTGAAAATAATAAAAAAAACTAACTATTGTAATTACTTTTAACTTATAATAAGATTAGAAGAAGAAAAAGAAGAGAGATAAAAAATTTTCCGAGTCCTGCTAACTCAATAGTGCCACAATGGTATCATAATTTTTGATCTCTAGAGATCTTCACCAACGTTTCCTGGTGATTGGTGAAGATCGCCGGTGTCATTAGATACTATTGTCCCAGGATAATTGGACCATTATGATATCACTGTGAGAGCATTATTGGACCATTGTGTATACCAATAAAGCAGCAAAATCAAGTTCTTGGCATTTGATTCACGAGGTCAGGTAGACTGAACCTGCACGACTTTTATTTATCCACCGTCCTTTCCTTAACATAACGTATCCGTAACTTGAAACGGTAAGGATTGTAGGGTACGTTGGTGTATCAGTGATCACTTCACATTAGTTGCTCGTTCGTATTCCCTTACCATAAAAAGTACAACCAGCAAATAATTTACAAATATCATCATCTGTATAGTTTTCAAGGACAGCAACTCTAAAAGATATAGCTTTGCCAAATGGCAATGATTAACATAAAAAAACATTAGAATTAAAGGATCAACATTTAAATCAAGATTAATGAGAACTAGAACCAACAGCAGTAACATTGAAGCCGGTCACAGGGTTCTGGTCTTCGCAAACACCGTTCAGTATCACTGGCCCGCCATTATTGTCAGGGTAGTAGAAGCAGTCCTCTTCGGTGTGTCCTCGTGCGACGTAGTAGTCATTGCGGAGTACCGGAACAGTTGCGATTACGTTGGTGATGGCCTGTTCCGCCGCGACCGTCAAATTTGTCTGTCTGCTCAGCTTCCAGCTTGTAACTGCAATAGTCAAGGTAACATTTTGTTAATCAATTTAGGTTTTTTATACTTCATTTTTGCTTGTTACATTGTTTATTACTTGTATTTTATATAGTAGACCAGAAATCGTCGATATAGTAGAATAATAATCTAGAAAAATAATGTATAAGATACGTACCTCTACGAGATTCAGTGTTGATATTGGAACAAGAGTATACCAAGGCGTAACTATTGTAGTCAGTAGCTAAGACCCAGTATGGGGTACTAATAGTAACTGAAATAAGAAAAATAGATTTGATTAACGATACTCGGAATCCATGGATGTCATTTAAAGATTGTGGAAGAGTCAGCAGTAGCTAGTTGCCGCATAAATGAGTTGGCTTTAACGGGGAAGTACTGCAAACTCACGAAATACGAACATTAACTCGTAACAGTAGTCGAACGGCAAAAGACGCGACGTGATTTAACACGATGCGAAATTATCAAGTAGTCGTTCCATGTGTTTGTGGCCAACGTTGCCGCTGTAATAATTTAATTATAATGATATTTTGTTTTGACGTATCTGATTTGAAAGATCTCATATTCTATATCACTCTAATTTATTGTTGAAATAATAATTAATTATATTTTTTATTCGTATTTCGAATCAATTTTAAGCATATTCATTTTGTTTTTAATCTGTTGACTTTATCATATTGTTTTCTTTATTTTTAACTTATCTACCTAGTATCTATCTAGGTATTTTAGAAATGACAAATTTGCTCATGGATTTTATTATAATTGAATTGTGTCTTTTGTGATTTAATTTGAAATAAATTATTATATTATTATAATAAGTTGCGAGTTGAGTACGGGTACATCGTGTCGTGTAGTTTCGCGTCGCGTCGTGTGACTATATGTCGGTCATTAAGAACAACGACTATCATATCATGGCTAGCGAACGCACATACGTCGTTTTGCATGAAAAAACATTCTTGGATCCGCGCGCAGATGAGTTAACTTGTTTATTTCCGAAAAGCAAGAGATATACGCCACTGACCGTTACAGCTAATCGGGCGGTCGAGTAACAAAAGACAATTATTCATTAGGTACAGCGCCCTCTTTAATAAGGCGCATATACTCTATACACACATAAAGATAAAAATATATACACACTAAAAAAAGTAAGATTTTCTTACCGTTGGTACCAGCGATGGGGAAGGTGACAGTGAATTTAGCTGAGCCATCATCCGAAGCGGGTACGGCGTTAGCCCTTATCGTGTCCAGTTGCTGATTTAGTACTTGCGTGTTGAAGACATCCACACCGCTCGGGGTGAGATTATATGTGGCGGTCGCGCAAGTACCATCCTGGAAGTCTTGAGGGTAACTTTGAATGTCGTACCATCGACCCATGTACTGAAATAAATGTATTCTTCGTTAGCAAAATAAACTTTTTCAATTAGCGGGGTAAAGAGACCAAGAGAAGAGAAGAGTACAAGGGATTAGACCTTCGACCAAAGTCTCACTTTCCAAACTTGTAGAATGAACTTTGTTAATTTCAGATAGTTGTTAGAGTTCAAGTGCTAGGATATCATTTGTTAAGAATATAGTTCACCGTACATCAATTGGCTTATCTCCGATAACATTTGGCGTTATTCAATTACAAAGGTCAACCAAAATTAAACGAATTATTCCTAATTACACATCTTTACGACTACATACAAAACAAAGCCCACGTCCTGGTTCTGTCTGTATGAACGCGGTTGGCTCAAAAACTATTGAACAGATTTTTATACGATTTATACAAATATGAGGAGTGATTCGTAAAGGTGTAGGTACATAATTTTATACGGTTTTATGTAAATTGTACTAGCTACTTTACTTTATCGGTCCTGGCACAATTCTCTCGCTTTTTCTACATCCATACATCTACGCATATATGCTCGTCGGTAATGGGTAAATAAGGATATTTGGCCTTTTTTGGTATATAATTAATATTATCGATATTAGTTCTCCCGCTTACACCGGTATTTAATTTTTCAACATACATTTATACTCTCTTTTCAGTCATCCTTTAACATACCAGAAGCATTGATGATATATATTTCTCAATTCAAGTTATAATATCCAATAGGCACACTTTTAGACGTATATCAATAAATAATTAACATTACCGCATTAAGGTTGAAGTTCCGTACGACTGCAACGCTTTCGTCGCACTGGCCGCGGAATGTGACGGGGGTGCCGTCAGGAGTTGGGTAGTAGAAGCAGCTGTTGTCGGTGTGCTCGATCTTTTGGTAGTAGCGTTCATTAAGGACGTCGATACTGTTTACAGTGCGGTTGATGTTTGTTGCTGCGGCGTTCGACAATGCTCTTGTACGACTAAGCTTCCAACTCCAAACTGAAATTAACGCAGATATTTAAGGGAAACGAGATTTGTAAAACTACGTAAGCGTCAGTGTCAGTCAGTCACGTTTACAAATTATAATTTTGCACGTAATAAATTGGTTGGAATGTTACCATTATCAAAAGAATCAAGGATGATGTAAAGGAAAACTGTACAGTAACTTTCTAAGGCTTACCTCTTCGTCTTTCTGTATTAATATTTCGACAGCTGTATACCAATGCATATGAATCGTAGTCGGTGTCCAAAATCCAATATTCCGAGGGCTGTGAAGCTAAAAGAAAGTACAATAGTTAAATTTTAATAAAATAAGATAAATACCATAGTTTTCTCTAAACTTACTAAAAGGATTCCTTTAGATACGACCACAAATATTTTAGAATGTTACTATGTTGATCTTGTTTAGTTCTGAATATTTTTGGTTGAACAATATCGTATTATAAGACGATAATCTGTTTATAATGAATAAAATGTGCATGTGGCAGACTAATATTATGCAAGAGTGAGGACTTCATAGTTTTATTGAAATTGCTTGAGAACACGATACAAGTAGCTTAAAAACTTACTGCCAGGGAAAGTGACTAGCAGCTTTCCTGTATTGTCGGTTGTTGCGAGAACGGCAGAACCAGTTATCGTGCTCAGCGTTTGGTTGATGACTTGCGTGTTGTATACGATGACGGTACCGTTCTGAGTCAACGTATAAGTGGCTTCATTACACGCTCCACTTTGGAAGTCAGATTCGTAGGACTCGATAAGACGCCACCGTCCAGCGTACTAAAATAACAGAAGTAAAGTTTATACATTACAACATAAAGCTACGGAAGACTGTTCTCTGTAAATATGTTATATTTTCTACCTGTTATGGCGTAAATCAGAATTTTTAAAAAACAAAAACAGGTAATACGAAATCAAATGATACAGGGCAAGCAAGCAAACACAGAGTTTTCGTCAAACGTCGTATGCACAGTAACGAAGGTGCAGCAAAGATAAAAATACAGAATCACATCTATAAATTCATAATATAATATGAATAGGTTTTCAAACGGTTTCAAAAATTTACTTCTGATCTTATTTGGTTAGTAAACATTTGCGTATGGTTTCTGTAGCATTGATAAAATCTTTATAACCGGTCACCAGATAGTAATCGTTAGGATCATCGCTATAAGAAATACTTACTCTAACAGGGTCAAAGTTTTGCACCACTGTTATGTTGGGATTACATTGTCCAACGAATTCCACAGGTGCGCCCGGAGCCAAATCAGGTAAATAGAAGCAAGCGTCGTCGGACTGATCAACGTTTTCATAGTACACGTTGTCCAAAACTGTGATGTTGGCAATAGCATTGTTGATATTCGTGTTAGCTGCTACCGATAATTGCTTCGTTCTGCTCAGTTTCCAACTGTAAACTGTTTGATAAAAAAAATTAGTATTGGTTCTATGATTTGAATCTATATTTTAAAGATGTAAAACATCTATTCCCGCGCGTTCGAGGTTAAACTGTTTACCATCACATCGCACGGTGTGATGGTAAACAGCGGGACGTTATTTTATTCTAGATTCCCTGTTCCCACCATGTTCTATCACGATTTTATTATCTTTATTATCATACATGCCTCAATTGAATCTAAGACTATGTTCAAAATTTAAGCTGAGTCTATGTTAAGCAAATTACCATCACTATCAAAAGTTGACGTGCACAAAAATTTGTGACAAGATATTATAGGACAGTGACAGGATATTAGAAATAATATTTTCAAGACGTGTAGTAAAGATTTTTACAAACCTGCTCTGAAATCATTTCCTCTGTTGACGCAGCTATACGCTAAAGCGTAGTTGTTATAGTCCGTGCTCAAAATCCAAAACGGAATCAGAATTGCTGAAACGAGGTTATATATAATACATTATAAACAAAAAATATATAGGTATTAAATACAGGTAAAGCATATAAGCATATTGCAAATAACTCACATCCAGAGGCTTCTCTGAGAGTGATCAACAATCTTCCGCTAGAATCATTCGATGTGATGGTGACAACACTTTCGGATATGAATAATTGCTGGCCGCGAACGTTGAACGACTCAAGACCTAATGCGCTACTATTGGATTGTGAATACTGATGACTGATACATTGACCTGTTTGCTCATCTTTAGGGTACGTTTGGATTTCAAACCACCTTCCTTGGAACTGAAATAATTAATGAAATTAAAAATCTAAAAACACGCTAAATTCCTACCACAGTTAAAGTAAAATTGTATTTTTTTATCCTGACAATCCTGAACCGGACAAAGTTAGGAAAATGTATTGTCATCAGGAATGTGTATGTAATTATAAGGAAAGATTCCGTTACATTCATTCAAGTATAGAGACCGAAATAGTAAAGGCGTGATTAAAATAATTTTATACAAGGTTTGTAAGAAACGGGATTCTTACCACGATTACCATTTCTTACAAACCTTGTATAAGTAAAAACCACGAAAGTTTAAAGTTAAAATAATTTTAGTTTATAGATGAATAACAATTTTGTATTTAATAGTAATGTACAATTAGTAATTGGTGCGATATATTTAATTTGCATAGTGAATATGCGGAACGAACGAATTGAAAACAAATGAAAGATGAAAAAATCTATGCAGTCGCACTTAAGTTATAATTAGTGTAATTAACATTACTCGGTTTTACATAGAGTATATAGATCGGAAAGATATATATATGGTAATAGTAGGGCTAAGCTTATATTTATTTGATAGTAATGTAGGTGTAGTGGTAGTAATAGTGATGTCAGTATTATAGTGTTTTTAGTAATAGTAGTATATTCACCTGAGTTAAATTAAAGTTGGGAACCGCTTGTATACTATCGTCGCACTGTCCAGGGAATACAACCGGCACTCCCGGCTGTGCCTCGGGATAATAGAAACAACCCTCGCGACTCTGATCCGTGTTTTGATAGTAACGCGCGTCTAGTACCGGTATTGCGCTTATGACGATATTGATAGTCGTCGCCGCGGCGGGTGTCAACTGTTTCGTTCTGCTGAGTTTCCAGCTGGTAACTGCATTATAAAATTAATTTAAGAATGTTGAACAATTATTAGTTAATAACACGCAAATTTCTATTGTAATCAATTTTAACCACTAGGTGGCGTTGTTTTCAATGTTAAAATGAAATTATTATCCTGGTGACCCTGGTCATGAACGTGCTTAGACAGCAAATAAGATATTTGGTCGATGATAAGTCGGACATCCCAAACGTATCATGTTGTTATTCATTTTGTCAATAATTTTGCCTGGTTCTTGTGCTTTATAATCCAGGAAATATGATGTGACGATATATAGAAATGTTTTTATTTATAAAATAAAAATGTTACCTTGCATACGTTCTTCATCCAAATTGATGCATGTATAAACCAAAGCGTATGAAGTATAATCCGTACTGAGCACCCAGTAGTCAGTTGATGTTGTTTCTGTAATTAAATTATTTGCTTAATAAAATATTTTGACATTAATAAAAAAACATTTAAGTTTAAAATTAACAATTAAATAAAAAAAAATATGGTGTTTGTTTTTGAAGAAGGGGAAAAACGAGCAAGCGGGTCACCTGATGTTTAGTGATCGTCCATACGTATCCGCAACAAACAAATGAGTTGCAAATGCGTTCCTTACCTTCAACGAACGGAGCAGTGATAGACAGAAAAAACTTTTCTTAATCATCTCCGTCTCCATCCGATTCTCTTCCTTTTACCATAGTAGGATCTTTCCTACTATGGTAAAAGGATCCTCATCCTCCTCCTTATGAGAAGGAGAAGAGGATTGAAATTGGGCCTCCGATTATTGGACATTCATCGGAAGACACGTAGAAGCATATTTACCCTGTCGAGACGGCCCACTAGTGCAACAGCTGTTGTTAGTGCGGGCTCTACCACTGTTAAAATTGCTTTTGAAGAAAGCACCATCATATATTTATAAAATGTGGTTATCGACACACATTGTCTTAGCGCCGAGACTATCGGCTCCGTGCAGTCGTATATATGTGTATTTATTTATGCAGTGCATTCAGCAAAACTGTCGACTCTTCTTCAAGGCATTGGTTGTTATCCAAAAAATAAGTTATAGGCCTACTTACGATTTGTACCGGCGATTGGGAAAGTGACAACGATCTTAGCGGAATTGTTGGGGTCGGGCGTGAGGGTCGCCACTCCGTTAATAGTATCCAGGGTCTGGTTGATGACTTGAGTGTTGAACACGTCGACGACGCTGCCGTTCAAGGTGTATAACGCGTTGCTGCAGGTACCATCTATGAATGCTGAAGGATACGATTCGATGTCGTGCCAGAGACCCAAATACTGCAACGATTGTAAAAAGTATATTAGGATAAAATTAGTCACCTGTTCATAGAACTATTGAGGACATAGGTCTAGGTAGGTAGCTATCTACATCTTCATCTTCTTTGGTTTATAAAATGTAACTTACATCTAGCAGCCTGAAGTTTGTGACTACTGGTATGTTTTGGTCGCATTGTCCGCGGAACACGACAGGCGTGTTCGGTGCCGGCGTTGGGAAGTAGAAGCAGGCGGCGTCTGTATGCGTGATAGCTCTGTAGTAACGAGCGTTCAGTACGTCAATACTGTTTACTATTTGATTGATAGCATTCGTTGCGTTTGCTGTCAGTTGTCTCTGTCGACTTAACTTCCAGCTCCATACTGAAAATGTGAGTAAAATATTTAAGACTTCATCGATGTTCTTAAAAATGTGCTCCTTTCGGAACATATTTATCACTAAAGGTTCTTAGTGGCGAGATAAATATTATTTTGATATATTCTCTACTAAACTTGAATTTTTAATCTGCTTCCAATTCTCTTAACGCTATTTAATCTTAGGCAAAGCATTCGTAGTAATATTAAAGATTATAAATTTCAATTCTTTTTTAATATTTTTCGTATCAACACCAATGTTTGTAATTATACGGTAGCATACGTTTAATATAATGATTATTTATTAATGATCATTTAAGTAAATCTATCTTTCGTGGAGCTTCTATTCCCAAAAATGACAACAAAGTAATTTATTTTAGCCTTATAAAATTATTCTGCTTCACTTGTTTGATTAAAATAAATACATTTACAAATGAATACCTCTTCGCTGCTGAGAGTTTATATTTCTGCAACTGTAAACCAGGGCGTAGTTAGAGTAGTCGGTGTCCAGGATCCAGTATTCAGACGATTGAGGCGCTGCAATGATACAGGTAAAATGACTTTTTAAATTTATTTACATCATGTACAAATAAAAATAGAAAGAAAGAATATAGATTAAAACTAAAACTATAAAAGACGGCCTGAAGATTATGTTGTCCAAGTTGCTTTAGAACTTCAGAACATAGTAGAAGTAGAAGCAGTCCTCCTTAAAATTGCTGGTCAAATATAAAAAGTGACCTTCAGAAAGCCCAATTGCCTGACCCGATACGACAAGACGGATTGTCTTGGCGGAGGAAAGTGAGGAGACCCGATCCCAGATAATGGGAAAAGGGAATGAAAAAGGAAACTTGTTTCTGAGTATTATTACCATTAGGGAAGGTGACTAGTAATTTCCCGCTGCCGTCAGTTGTGGCAAGAACCGCTTCGCCGTTTGCGGTTTGCAGTTGTTGGTTCACCACTTGGGTGTTGACAACGTCCACAGTCAGGTTGGGAGTTAGCCTATAATTCGCTTCGTTGCAAGTTCCAGCTTGGAAATCGGATTGATACGTCTCGATCATACGCCATCTGCCTTGGTACTGAAAATATATTGATCTAATTTATTTATTGAATTTGAAATCGTAGCTTGTCTATTTGAATTTCTCATTCACAACTAGTACAGGCTCCTTTTGTGTAGTATAAGGGACACGTTCTTACATCTAAGTCGCACAAAATACAAGACGCGACCGAAATGAGAACCGTAGAAAATTTCTTGAAAAATTTTGTGCTGAAAACATATTCAGAAAAAAAAGAATATTTTCTTCAATTATCAACGAAAGCAAAGCCAATATAAAAGTAAGTTGAGTATAAATTCTCAAAGAACTTACTCTGACGGGGTCAAAGTTTTGCACGACGCTGATATTCTGATTGCACTGTCCGGGGAACACGACTGGATCGTTGGGGCCGAGGACAGGGAGGTAGAAGCAGGCGGAATCCGATTGATCAATGTTCTCATAGTATCTATTGTCTAAGACCTCAATGTTGGCGATCGCAGTGTTGATGGCCGTGTTAGCGGCCGCCGACAGCTGTTTACTTCTGCTGAGCTTCCAACTGTAAACTGGAAATGTACATTTAAGTTAATACAGGTTTTCGTTGAAAGGATTTTATATTATTATGCCTTGATAGTTGGACTAAGCTTTATATTATAGCGTGCAGTAGTTATTAGCATCATCATCAACTGATTAACGTTGACCGCCGATCCCCTCCCCCCCTCTTCCAAGAATAATTTGTGTTTTGTTGCTTTTTTCAGTCCCCTCGTTGGTAATTGCATTCGTTGATTTTGACGCAGAAAACTAATGAACATTTCATCTTGTCTGTGTGTGTGTGAATTATGTGAGCGCATAATGTGAAAATACGTACAAAAGATATTGTTAAAATGCGTTATGGAAAATTACTCACTCGCTCTGAAGTCCGAACCTCGGTTGACACAGCTATAGGCTAAAGCGTAGTTATCGTAATCCGTACTCAAGACCCAAAAAGGTATCTCAATTGCTGGAAGAACAAAACAATATAATTAATAACAATGAAAAAATCGATATTGGAATTAAAACAGCGTACCTGTTTTAGGCTAAATGAAAACTACGTATATAATTATATTTAGCTTCGACAGGTTCTAATAGTTGATAAACCAGAATTACCCATCATAAAAATTGAATCAGGATTAATATGAAATTTCATAAATGCTTCACGTTACGTCCATTTCGTTATACGAAAGAGAAAAATGATATTACGTAGAAATAAGAAAAGGAGAGCTGTACATTGAAAATAATAAATCAAAATTTGTATTGTAGTATTTCTAGAGATCATCATTCTATCTTTGTTTATCTCTCTTTGTGTGTATCACATAACACTATACACCACGATCTAGATAAAAAAAAATTTGTTGAACAGCGCCATCTGCTAAATGATGATGAGGACGTGTATGTACATAAACATATATAACAGTAGTTATATGAAGTAAAAAAATGTCGGCGAACTTACTTTGGGTACCTTCCCTAAGCGTGATCAGCAGTCTGCCACTTGCATCCGTTGAGGTTATCGATACAACGCTGCTGGTATTTCTCAATACCTCATTGAGCACGTTGAACGATTGAAGATTGAGCGTGACGTTGGATGCAGATGTATACTGATGGTTGACGCATTGACCGGTTTGCTGATCCTTGGGATAAGCTTGAATTTCATGCCAGGTACCTATGAACTGTAAAAACAATTATTCAAGTTAACAATTTGGTTTTGTTTTGTATTGATGTTGCTGCTTAAATTTCTAACGTCAAAGAGTGTTACATTATCGTGTCAGTTTGATGACATAAACCTGCTACAAATTGACACAATCTTATGTTTGATATGTACGTTTAACTTTTACACATCCTAGTCAGGTCTCTGGTACATATTTCATGCGTATTTAACTTTTTTGAAGTTGTGCACATAAATATCAGTAACGATCAAAAAAAGAAAATAAAAAAAAATCGTCATACTACTTCTCTCATTGTGAACCCAGGTCAAACTCAAGACCTGATATCGAAACTATAGTACTCTGATCATCTGACTTTGTTACGTACAGTACAGTACCGTTGTAGTTAACTATATGTTTATTTCAAGTTTTTACCCGAGTAAGATTGAAGCTGGGAACTGCCTGTATATTTGTGTCGCACTGGCCAGGGAATACTACGGGAACGCCAGGCTCCGGTTCAGGGTAGTAGAAGCAACCTTCCCTGCTTTGATCTACATCATTGTAGTAGCGGGCGTCAAGGACGGGGATCGAACTGATGACGTTGTTAATGGCGGTGTTTGCGGCTGCCGATAACTGCTTGGTGCGACCGAGCTTCCAACTACCAACTGTAATAGCAAAACTTTTTTAATCTACAATCAAAACACTATTTAATTTAGTCATGATATGATTGACTAAATACCATAATTGATCTAAGAAGATCCAAGTATAAGTATATTGTATATTGTATTTTGGTTCTTATTAAATTAATATTTCAAATAGTACTGAAGCTCTGTATCTAACTTGGTCGATTATTAAATGAATCAATTCTAGCTGAGTAGTATCATAATCCCTGTTCTTGCGTGAATTCAATCTTTAATATTTTCGACAGATAGTGAGTTAGTACTTTCATGTATCCCTTTGAATTACTTTTGATTATTGGCTTAAAGCTTGCGCTAGGACATGGTTTACGACAATAGTCAAATGGCGGATTCAAACACACAACTT
>JWHW01028717.1:73699-85560 GCA_000931545.1 Papilio glaucus | reverse complement strand
AATTCTGCGCCTTCGTAGACTTAGAAAAGGCCTATGATAAAGTTAAAAGAGATGATCTGTGGTCAAGTTTAATTGAGTTTGGATTGAACAGTTATAGATTGCACCTTATCAGGCATTAAAGTCTCTATATAAAGATTCTACTGTTAGTTTGTGTTAGGATTAACGGCGCCTACTCAGACTGGTTTAGCATCAATAAAGGTGTAAGAAAGCATCCCCATGGTTGTTCAATCTCTTTATGGATGATTGTTTGAAAGCTAAGAAAGACGAAGAGTGTGAATTAAGAATGGGTGAGCTAGTTGTAAAATGTCTCTTGTACGCCGATAACCAGATCGTGTTTGCGTCATCGGCGGAGGACTTACAACTTATGCTGAATGTAGTGAATGATTCATTAGAAGGTAAAGGTATGAAGATGAATGTAGATAAGACGAAAGTAATGGTGTTTGAAAGAGAACAGAGTAAGACAGTAATTGATATAAATGTTAACGGTGAACAAGTGGAACAGGTGGATGAGTTCGTGCATTTAGGGTGTATGATTAGTAGAGATGGTAAGCATGTTAAAGATTTTGAACGACGAGTGAATTCGGGAAATAAAATGAGTGGGGCTATAGGTCCAGTAGTTAGGAGTCAGAATGTGTCTTTGAAGGCTCGTCTGGCAATACACAATGCTATACTAGTCCTTAATGTATGGTAGTGAGAGCTGGGTTCGGCAGGAAAAGCATGCTAGTAGAGGTAATGCCGTTGAGATGCGATCCTTAAGAAGTATGTTAGGCATGACGTTGAATGATAGGATTAAAAATACCATTATAAGGGAAAAGTGTGGTTCGGGCATGTTGAAAGGATGAATGAAGAGAGAATAACGAATCAAATTTATGTAGCAAAAGTGAGTGGCAATGTTGGTAGGGGACGCCCTAGGAGAACTTATCGATCAGATTAGTGACTTACTAAAAAAGGTTGATATAAGGAGCACCCATAACGGACGAATATGTATGCGTAGATGTATGAATGTAGACGAAGCGAGAGAGGTGTGCCAGTATCGCGCCAAATGGAAATCCATGATCTACTCCTCTGGGTTACGGGCGTGAGCGCATATTTATTTTATTTATAAATTAATGTTTGATACATACGTTACTTTTGCATTTGTTACATTATCTAACGTTAGTTATTGAGTAAACAGTAATAACAATTTACGATAATTAATAATGCTTTTACATTGTCTGTTTATTGCACATTTGATGATAACTTTAGTACATTAATAATTATTTGTTATCTTACTTTGTCAGATGTTTGATGGACGAGGTCATTCGTGTTATTAACACGGATATTTTGAAGAAATCAATTCTTCTGCGTCTTATTTAATATATAAGGTGTCCGTTTTTGTTCTCTTTTTTATAGAAGTAGGTGGCAAACGAGCAATCGGTTAACCGATATGAACTGACCGCTATAGACATCTGCAACACATTAATGAGTTGAAGATGCGTTGCCAACATTTAATGGTTAGAGGATAGACAGAAAAAGGATGTTTCCTTTTCCTTTCCATCCGCTCCATCAAATCATCTTCTTCTTCTATCCTTTTATTTTTAGAAGAGGATAGAAGGGGAAGACTACGATTAGGTCTCCGGCACCTCACACATCACACGAAACGCAGAGTACTTCTACTTCACGCTTGTTTTCTGTGAGGTCGTGATATTTCACCGGTCGAGCCGGCCCCGACAAAAAAAATCATCAAGTGCATACTTAGCGGTCAAAAATCGAACATCAATAACATTTTGCACACTACCGCATAACTCCAGTCCGCCCGTGACCATGGCGTATGCAACTGTGCCGAAATATCGGGAGCTACAAAAGGCCACGATTAGACTTTTTGAGCTCCCGATATTTCATAAGAATCTCGTTTCTTACAAACCTTAGGCTCATCACACGCACATTATGAGGGGTATATAAAAGGACAAACCGTTCTTTTTATCTCGAAAACTAAAGAAAAGTCCCGATGAACAGAAAGACATAACCTTCAACTACAATATCGGTTACCATGCAAATGTTATTTGGGTACTATGATTACGTTTGTTGTATTGACGATAACAAAATTTTGACATTTTACATACATACAATTACAAGTTATTTCACTCAAAATCAACGCGCGCGAAGTTGCGGGCAGCGGCTAGTGAAATTATAATGTTATTAGACATTATTTACAGTTACAGCGCATCGGGCGATGCACTTGTTATGCTGTTGTTTTTTTTATATATTTGCGGACCAGCGCACGCATGATAGCAAGCAATTACTGCTGTCTGCAAGAAAAACAAACATCTATAAATTATAACAAAAACAAATAAGGTGATACCAGTAACATTAGTGGAATTGTAGGTTAAGATACTATTTATTATAAAATATACAAGCTGTTGCCCGTGGCTTCACACGCATTTGTTGGAATTCTTGTAAGATAATTCTGCGTACAATTCGATTTATAGGTAACACGTCTAAAAATTTGTTATTGTCAAAACATGAAACATCACCATGGCAACCGATATTGATAATTAACGTTTTACGTATCTCGGGAAAAGTTTACTTTTCGGGTAAAAGGTAAGTAAATGTACAATGTGTGCACAACATTTCATGATCGGTTAAGTCGTTAAGGATTTAAAGCGTAACAAACAAACTCAAATTCGCCTTTATGATATTAGTTAGGATGTATGACCGTAATGTTTGAAGTGATTGTCAATCGATTTATAGTTTAGATAAGTATCTGTCCAAACATAATATAAATTAGTCACTGAATGGAATAAAAATTTAGGTGAGTAAGTGAGTTAGGTTATTTAAAAGATAATAAAGAAAAAAATAATTTATTTCGGAAGAAGACTTACTTTACGGTGAATCACATAATTGCGAGTTTGGGTGACTCGCAGATTATTTTTTTTTATGGAAGAAGCTGGCAAACGAGCAGGCGAATGGACAGATGAGGGCATAGACAGGAAAATGGATATTTCCTTTTCCCTAACCCCCTCCCCGTCCAATCCTCTATCCGTTCCCATCCTATCCTTATGAGTAAAGGGTGGAAAGGCGAAGAGGTCTGAAACGCAGAGTACTTCTACTTCCCGTCTGTTTTCTGTGAGGTCGTGGTATTTCACCGGTCGAGCCGGCCCATTCGTGCAACAAATGTTGTTGTTGCGGGCTTCACCACTGTTAAAAAAAGGTACAGAGATGGTTTAGAATCTGAGGACGGACACAGGCCGACATTTAATGCAAAAAAAGGGTTGTTATTGGTTTGAATAAGGGAATGACATTTGTAATGGAAGTTTCGTCATTTTTGAAGCTAGAAGTTTGACACTTATTTTTTAAGATATAAAAAATGACATTCAAAGTTTGAAAAAGAAAAAGTTTGAGATATAAAAAATTTACCATTAAAGGGGTAAAATAATAATAGGGGGTGAAAGTTTGTATGGAAATTACACTTTTTATGTTTTGTGTAATGTTTCATAAATTTGCGACAAGAGACAAAATATTAGAGAAATACAATGAAGAATTAAGGTAGGTAGTGACATAGTAGCCGACGCTGGGGGACAGGCCGATTAGCTTATTTTAGTGTATGTATGAATTTTATTACCAAAATAATAAGCCAAAAAAATTAGAAATGCTGCTCAATGTCACGATTCCATGCGGACAGAGTCGCGGGCACAGCTAGTTAAATATAATATTTAATGTCATAATCTGCCATAGGATTTCGGGAATCGTCTACTTGGCTTTTTCATGAACAATAATTAGTGATACCATCACCGTCGACTTTGAGTACAAGAATGTTCTATTTATTATCAATTATCTTATCATAATTTACACGTACATTTTTCGTTTGGAATTAACTGATTATCGTTTCTTGTTATACTTTGTAGGCCTTTATTGTTTCGAGAATTTCTAGTAAATGCACTTAGTCAAAGTTTGGTTAGTTTTGAAAGTATTTGAACTATATATTTTACTATCAAGGTTATTTATTTTGTTCTTGAGATAGCATCCCACTTGAAGGACCAGTTAAAGTCAAGACTATATCTGTGTTGTTAGGTTAAATAATTAATGCAAATCAACCGAAATAAAAAAAAAAAACGTTCAAATACTTCAAGTGTTGTTTACATGGGACCTATATTACGCTGAAGTGAAATTTGTTTTAAAATTACTACATATATCTATTATATAATTAAAGGATTTAAGTCATTCAAAAATCATTCCGTCTTTATATCTTTCTTTAAATTACCTTCAAACTTGTAGCTCATCATCACTTTTCCGGATTCCACCAAACTAAGTTCCCCGAACATAAGACTTCACACCGTCAACCACTTGAGTTCTTGACCTTTCCTTTGTCTCCCTCCACAGTATATTCAGCAGTGGTTCATTTGCCTCTGTTGCCATCTTCGCCGACATTTGGGAATTTAGCGATTTCATACCAAGTACCTTGGAACTATATAAATTAAAGAAATGAAACAAAATAGTATAATAATAAAAACTGTTGAAGAAAAACAAAACAACGGTCTTGGTTTTTGATGTAGATGTACTGAAACAGTGTATCAATCATCAGCTATGGGAAATGATGCAGGGCGAACTGAGAAAACCTTTTAAGCAGATAATTTTTCGGTTTTGCTGGATTCTGACTCCGCCGCGACTTGTCTCAATAATGAATTTTGTGAAAACAGATAACCATGTAGATTTATGTTAAAATTAAGTAACCTAAAAGTTTGAGAAGATAATTATAATTCACATAACACAAAAGGACATAATTAATGATAAATGATTATGAACGGATTCAGTCAGAATAGTTAGTAGAATATTTGTATAAAAAAATAAACACGGGCGAAGCCACGGGCAACAGCTATAACTTAGTCCGTATAACTTAGTACTAGCAATATTTTTATTATTTATTGTTTTATGATAAAGATAACCGAAGAGTCACTAAACTCATTCATGAACTCTGACCTAGCAGTAAGAGTATAAAACGCTCAGTCGTGCAACTATGTTTTGTAGTACTGTTCCAACTTGCACAGAGTTTTTTCCTTTGGTATCAGAAATTTTGCAGAAATGTTTCGTTTCTTAGTAATTGCTTTCTTAGCTGCTGCTTCAGCCGAAATAACTCTCGATGGACCCTGCCCAGATGTTAAGGCGATACAAAATTTCAAGTTTTCTGATGTAAGTAGTACAGTTTTTTTAATCAAATACTCTCATACCTTCTACGTACATTTACTGAATCTAACTGATGATAAATGCTAATTTCTGATAAATGACTATCATAAAACCTTTACGAAATTCAAGAAGAACTGATAGTTCATAATTTACTTCTTTTGCAACATATAAAGTCTAATATTTTTCTCATATTATTTAATATTCTGCCAACTGTTCTGATTGAATCCGTTTATAATCATTTTTCATTCATAATGTCCTTTTGTGGTTTATGAATTGTAATTCTCTTTTCGAACTTTTAGGTTAGTTAGTTTTAACATAAATCTAAATGGTTATCTGTTTTCACAAAATTCATTATTGAGATAAGTCCCGGTGGAGTCAGAATCCAGCAAAACTGAAAAATTATCTGCTTAAAAAGTTTTCCCAGTTTGTCCTGCATCATTTCCCATGGATGATGATTTATTTACTGTTTCAATACATCAATCAAAAACCAAGACCGTTGTGTTGTTTTCTATAACAGTATTGAATTATAATTTTTGTCTAACTTCTTTAATTTGTATAGTTCCAAGGTACTTGGTATGAAATCGCTAAATTCCCAAATGTCGGCGAAGATGGCAACAGAGGCAAATGTACCACTGCTGAATATACTGTAGAGGGAGATAAAGGAAAGGTCAAGAACTCACAAGTGGTTGACGGTGTTAAGTCTTATGTCAACGGGGACCTCAGTTTGGTGGAATCCGGCAAAGTGATGATCACATACAAGTTTGGAGGTAATTTATAGAAAGATATTTTTATATAATAGATATATGTATGTAGTAATTTTAAAACAAATTTCACTTCAGCGTACACACATACATAGGTCCCACGTATAACAACCCTTGAAGTATATTAAAGGTTTTTATAAATAGAACAACTACCAAAGTTTTTTGAAAATTTCGGTTGATTTGCATACATTATTTTACCTAACACAAGACAGTTATATTCTTAGTCAAATTTCTGCAAAAATAATTTTTTTTGCGATTTTGGCTTCAACTGGTCCTTCAAGCAGGATATATCAGGCCATCTAAAGAATCAAATAACCTAGATAGTAAAATATATAGTTCAAATAATTTCAAAACACAAACTTTGACTCAGTACTTGTACTAGCAATTCTCGAAACATTAAAGACCTACAACGTATGACAAGAAACGATAATCAGTTAATTCCAAACAAAAAATGTACGTGTAAATTATGATGAGGTAATTGATAATAAATAGAACATTCTTGTACTCAAAGTCGACGGTGATGTTATCACTAATTATTGTTCATGAAAAAGCCAAGTAGACGATTCGGTTAATCCCCGAAATCCTATGGCAGATTATGACATTAAATATTATATTTAACTAGCTGTGGCCGCGACTCCGTCCGCATAGAATCGTGACATTGAGCAGCATTTCTAATTTTTTAGGCTAATTATTTTGCTAATAAAATTCATACATACACTAAAATAAGCTATTCGTCACGCCGTGCCCTGCCCCCCAGCGCGGCGGCTACTATGTCACTACCTACCCTAATTCTTCACTGTATTTGTCTAATATTTTGTCCCTTGTCGCAAATTTATGAAACATTCACATAAACCTTACACTTTTCCATATAAACTTTCACCCCTATTTTTATTTTACCTCTTTAAATGGTAAAATTTTTACAAACATTGAATGTCATTTTTTGATATCTAATCAAAAGCCTAAATAATAAGTTTCAAACTTCAAACTACAAAAATGACCCTTAACCCTTTTACAAACCTTTTTTCGCTAAATATGTCCGTCCTCAGATTCTAAACTATCTCTGTAGCAAATTTTATTTAAATAGTTTTAGTAGTTTAGGCGTGTAAGCGTAACAGACAGAGTTACTTTTGAATTTATAATATTTTATACGATGATTACATTACAATATTATACGATGATTTAATGCGTAAGTAGCATTAAATCATTGTCGCATCAAAATAGACAAAGACATAGACAAAATAAAACAAATACCATCAATCACCACAGAATACAATAATTTTAATTCTTAATAGATTTTATAACCTCTTGGCTGTCTGTAACCGTACGTATCTGAGTTCAACCACAGATGGAATTGGTTTTTGTAGCAATGTGTTAATGTATGATATGTTTTCAGCTTACACGAAGAATTCGGTCTTGACAATTGTGGACATTGACTACAAAAACTACGCAATCGGATACAGCTGCAAGTTCTTGGAAAAGGAAAACAAACACCAAGGTATTATATTTATAGCTTTAAATGTCATCGCATACGTTTCTACCATTTAGTTACATAAAATAAATATAAAAGAGTGAGAAGAATTCACTCTTTTTAACTGAATTAGAGTAGACAGAACTAGCAACTAAGTTTCAGGACGCTAACAGAAACTGAAAAGTACTATTTAATAATAAGAATAAATGCAAAAAGGGAAAGCTTCTAAGGTATGTCACCAGTTTGCTGACATACTAAAGAAGGGCGAAAAGAACAGACAGTATTATCTATAGACATTGTTACGATACATATGCAAGCTGTGAATCACGCGTCGTCGTATAATACTTCGATTTTTGCAAATATTTAGCGTACCTTAAGCAATCTTAGCTCGCTTCTGATTCTTTATCAGTCAATAACTGATTACGTATCACAATTTTAAAGCTGACAAAATAGGAAACCCTGTTGACACACGAGATAAGATCACGTTAAGTTCAACGTGTCCGTGCACTCGTTGTATTCTTTTGGAAATACAATACGGTATTATGATTTAGACCAGATATGACTATAGAATTCATTGTCTGTGATTTGATAAATAGTATTGAAACAAACTGGCGTGCCATTTTACTTTGCACCATCTTAACTATTAAAACGATGAACGTCAATTCGTCGAAATTAAACAAATTTTGGATTTTATAGCGTTTACTTAATATTTTTTTCTCGGCGTTTCCAGTACTTAAAATGACCCATAATCACGGGGTGTCTGACGTCCTAATGTCAAAATTGCTAACAAAATCTTCTTCTTCTGGCTTCTTAAGCGGTTTATGTTTCTATTCCGATGCGAGGGTGCCCAAGAGGGCCGAGCCTCGGCCTCGGATCAGTAGCTTAATAGCTACTCCGATAATTCGGATTACATGAATTTCTAGAGCTAACATTACTACCACTTCGGAAAGCGTTAACGCTGAGAGAAGCAGTGGCGGAAGAAACTCCAGCAACGCTTCTATCATTAATAGGGGAGAAAACCCTGCCAGTTATGTGGCCGATTCAAGAAGAAGATGGCCGATGTGTGATTTGTTTGCGAAGTTGTTTTATCCTAGCCTGAGCGATGGTTATTACATCGATTCGATAGTCGAGGACCTGCCTAGGTCGTCTATAGTCGTGGCGGAACGTACCGAGTGCTATTGGTTTGTAGGTGACAGCACCCACAACTAATGAATTGCGGTAAACAGAGTCGAAATAGCGGCATGACACCAACATCAGGTGTTGAGCTATGGTGGGCAGCTCTAAGTCCACGTGTAAATTGGCGTTGCGCACGAACCACGGTGACCCTGTGGCCCTGTGCAAAAATCTATTTTGGATCAACTGAAGTCTGCAATGCAGAATACTCTACTTCACGCCTGTCTTCTGTGAAGTAGTGGTATTTCAACGATCGAGTTGGCACATTCAGCCAACACATGTTGTTGCTGGCTGTACCAGCCTGTACTGGAAATGCGCTTAATTGGTCTGTGTTTAAAAGCTGGAGTTAGCTTATGTGTTACCCTCCGCAATCTTAGAATATCCTCCTATTACGTAATAAGTTTACGGAGCAAAGGTTAGCATGGTATGGGTATGAGAAGAGAAGAATGGCATGTGACAAGGAGAGTTTTAGATATGTGGAGGGATACGTCGGTAGGGGTAGGTCTAAGAAAAGAGAAATGGATTGCGAGAAAGGTGACATGATTAAATAAGAGAGTGATGACGATGTGGACGCCACATAAAGGGGGACAAGTGCGGGGTGAAGATGATAATGTGAGATATACAAGATCAAATTTTCCCACCACCTTCAAATTGTCAAAACTCGAGACGTTTTATTTATTTACTTAATTTTGTTACAGTGTTCTCCTGGATCTTATCAAGAGAGAAAAGCTTAGGCGAATCTCAGTCCAAAGTCGACGCTTTCTTGGCCAACTTCAACGCGATTGACAAGACCTACTACGTCTACAATGACTTTTCCGAAGATGCCTGCAAATACACAACCACGAGAGCCATCACTGAGATCGGCAAAAAGAACTAAACCTATAGTTTTGGAGGACTAGGAAATTTCCTTAAATTTGGCCGTATGTTCTAAAATAACTATTTATATGTATTTCAATTTGGCTTTGTCATCGTCAGTGCTTCCTAGTTTTCAATAGACGATGTTTAAAATATTTTTTTTAATGTTAGTAGGTATGTAGATCTTTTCAATTTAGACATGCACAAAAGAAAATAAAAAATAGTTTAAAACATTTGATGGTTTTTATTTTTTTTCATATTCAAGTTTGAATGCTTTATTGTTCGCGTGGTCACACGATGTCTGAGATATTTGTGGTCCACGGCGCTACCTGGCTACGGTAGTGGCCAGGACAACGGCGGAAGGGGAGGGGGTTATATCCCTAGAGGAAGTCCTACAGTTGTATGCTTAATTTAGTATTTAATTTGTTTGATCATTGGATTCCAACGAGGTGGTAGTTGTTTAATTTTATTCACTCCTGTATAATATAAAATTAAACTTTGACCAATTTTTTATAAATAAAAAAGTTACACAGAAACACAGATTTAATAAATAAATAATAAAAAAATATTATTATTTATTTAGTTTTAATCTATTACCTTTGTAGAAAACTGCGTAATTTCAACTGGCTAGCACCGTGTACAGCCAACGTGTCTTCTTTGGCGTATTTTTAGTGTAGACTGTATATTTTTAATGGTTGTAAAAATAATATCTTGTTAAATATTGTTGGTTTAAAAAAGTTAAGACAGCTTTGTTCACTATTTTTAAGGAATGATGTCGCTAAGACAACAAGTGCAAACCAAGAAAATCAGGACCGGTCCGTTGTGTCGGACCGGGCTAAGGTGGCCGCTCGAGGTGGTATCGATTGAGTCCAAACTTGAAATTGTGCTGGTGGTCTGTGGAGATTGAGGGACGGCTAAACCTTGTCCCCGCAGTCGAGGTGGAGACGCGGAAGGAGATGACTGCTGGTATTGTAGTGCCACAACACAATACAACAAGCGGGGTCCCACCACAGACGCGACAGTAGTGGGGCTGTGAGGGAAAAGGAGAGACAGTGCCCACGTCATAGTTGGAAATACCGATGCTGGCAACATGTTCATCGGGCGCACGTCAATTGATTGGAATCAATTGACGTGCGCCCGATGAACGAAGATTCGTATCGCTTCGTACGAACGCGCGGTATATCCACTATAAAAGGATGGATCTCCTCCAGTCGTGTGTCTAAACGTTCGATGGTGTACGACATGCAGGTGTACTGCGATATCTTTATCTATTACGCTATAAATGGGTGTTAGGCTAATACATATTGGATATAACACACGAGGAGATAACATTTTTAATACAACAGTCACATTTTATGAACGATAAAAGTGTAAAGATGACGAAATTATTTTTATATAACAATCTATGAATGCACACGACATTAAGATTATCTTCAGATCTATCTTGCGTTATGATAAGAAGCACCATTATGGTGCGATGGATGGTATCTGTCCATATCTTTAACATCTTTTAATAAGATAGCCAGTTGTGAGTCTACTCTCTTTATTTCGTTTTTTTTTTATTTATTTAGGAAACAAACAGTGGCTTAGATATACAGTATATATTCTGAATTATTACTTAAAATATATCTACAAAAAAATATTATAACGTCAACACTACATCTAAAAAAGTTTTTACAACGAAATACTGATTTATAATTTATAATAGAAACGACGAATATTTTTGTACTGCGAGAGCTGTGCTTAGTTATTTTTAATTTATTTAATCTGTCGTAAGATGTTAGGGCGGTCCTATAAATTATTTAAAATTTTATAAAGATATATTTGGTCAAATTAAGTTCGTCTATGCGCAAGAGTTGTAAGACTGTGACAGCTAAGTGATCTATTATATGATATGTACATGTTACTGCGGTATTCAAGACATTTTATAAATTTGTATTTTCTCGATGCGAGTCTTGTGACATTCAAAAACCGGATTCCAGATTATGGATGCGAAATCTAAGACTGATCAAGGAGTGTGTTTTATTTTTTAATGGTTGTTTAATGGTTTTGAAATTCTTATAATAAAGCCTAATACAAATCGCTTTCTCCTTGTGCTACAAACTATAGTAAGTTATCTAAGCGTGTTCACGCTTTATGCAGCAGGTACATTATCGTCTTCATTGTCTGACCCATTAATTGATGAGATCCTACTGGCATACTGTACATTTACGTGCGTATATACGAACTAGCATGTCAGATAAGCGGTGGTTAGGTTGACGGAGGTTCGGATAATCGACGTTCTATTGTACATTTTTATAGGAAAAGAGAGGCAAACGAGCAACGGGTTGCCTAAAACTAAGTGATCACCGCCGCCCATGAATATCAGCACCAACACCAGAGTAACTGCAAACGAGTTGCCGGCCCTTAAGGAAGGAGTACGCTCGCTTCTTGAAGGACCCTAA
>JWHW01028717.1:23334-39096 GCA_000931545.1 Papilio glaucus | reverse complement strand
AATTAAGAAGAGAAGCTAAAGCACAGATATTAAAAATACAAGAAGAAAACAGAAGGACGTACGATAAGAAACGGAAAGACGGTGAAAAACATAAGAAGGGAGATATGGTGGCTATACAAAGAACACAATTTGGGAATGCGCCAAAACCGATTTTTTTTGGACCATATCATATCACTAGGGAGTTAGGAAAAGACAGATATGAGGTGAAGAAGATAGACAGAGGTAAGGAAGGACCTATAAAAACTACAACAGCTGCAGATTGTATGAAAAGATGGCCTTAATTCAATGTATCCTTTATTCAGTTTTTTTTTCTGTGTAAGTTTTGTGTGTTTAAGATATTTTGTGTTGTAGCTATATTAACAACTGAATACGGTGTAATGTGTTTGTTTATGTGCAATATTAGTGAAATGAAAAAAAAATGTCGTATTGCATCTACTGTTACAACTGTTACTGTTACTGTGTACGGATATGATTTATGCCTTGTCTAAAGTTTAAAGTTAATTTTATGTTTTGTGATTGTATTTATATTTTACTTTGTATGTGGGGGTCAAATCTTAGGGTTAGTCAGGGATTAACTGTAGATTCAAGAGTTGTTTTGTTATGATTTTATTCAATGTCTTAAGTAAAAAGGTTAGGCTTTATAATTAATGGGTAAGATTTATCATTTTATACTCAGTCTGAGGGCAGACTGCTTAGCAGGACGGCCGAGCTGTAGGATTATTCTATGACATTGTTTTTTTTTTAAGAAACAACAAGGAGATAGTCTATGACGGAAAAGAAGAACGACGGTATTGTTAACGACGTAGGAAATAATAGAAAATAAAAGAAGTTATTAAAAGAAGACAAGAAGTTGTATTTATTAAAAATCATCACCTACATATATATAAATTAGAATCAATTTCCGCATGTATGTTTGCGTATAATTTGGAACGGCTGCACCTATTTGGTAACAAGGTAACAAGTAATGGTAAACATACGCTTTCAGCGGTTGGTATGTCTATATTGGTATGCGCTGTCTGGGTAGATAGATAGACTGTTAGGTCTCGAGAGAACAGTATAGACTACATAATTCCTAAGCTAAGCCGGTTCAATTTTCATGTCTTTCTATACTATTTTTGTTTTATTTCTTTATATAAAATCTTGGTATTAAGAAGCAGACTGTAAGGACGCAGTATCTTGTAAGGACATCTTGTCGTTAATTTTAAATACTTTAAATGAACAACCTCTGATTTCAAAGAGATATTAACAGATAAAAAAGGAATTACTTATTCGTTTAAAAATATAACAGAGTTAACAAAAATGGTATTTATGCAGGATATTCAATGGCAAGTATTTATTTAAAGTAATACAAAAGTTGTTTAAATTGTTACTAAAAATAGAAATATTTAGTGTCCAAATAATCAGTACAATATTATTAACAGATACCTTAAAAAGGTAATCGAATTGAGCGTATAAAAATATAAATTTGTGAATGAACGACACATTTCAATTAAATTGAATACAATTTTTTTTTACTTGAGAAGTCAGCATGTGTCTATGAGGGCTCGTCTGGCAATACACAATGCTTTACTAGTCCCCACAAAAAGCTTGCTAGTTGAGTCGACGTTGAAAAAAATATGTGGCTAGAATTAAGAAAGGTATGCTTCGGTGGTTCGGACATGTTGAAACGATGAATGAAGGGAGAATAACACCGTTGGCATTTACACTACGGAAATATAAATTGAAGTGTCACTATGTCTCTTGACCTTTGTTGTTGATCTGAAGTTGACTTTTAATTATCTCTTAGCGTATGTTTAGGTTACTTAGCCACTTAGAGTGGCTTACTTAGAGTAAGCATATGCTAGGATCATAACATTATTCACAAATGCACCGATGTATAAAAGAGATGTATAAAATATATTTACATTTCATTACATTCGGGATCGTCGAAATTAAATAAGAATATAATTGAAAAAAATCTTGAGTTAAGTGGAAAAAAATAAAATAATTTATATGACACACGTAACGATTTTGAATCCCAGCGGTCGTGGAGTGTCTTGATCAAAAATGTTAATTAGAAAAAAAAAAACAATTAGGTCTCTTTTGATTTTATATCTTACGTTTAAGTAGAAATTTGAACAAAAAGTACACAAAAATAGTTGAAATCATAAAATGTGGCAACTTGTTTTTAGAGGGTAACACATCAGTTCGAAAGAGTTACAGTAGAGTAATTGACAACCTTTTCTAGGGAAGAGGAGATTATAACGATAACATCTTATAAGGAGAAGAAATAAGAGAGAGATAGTAAAGCTTTATTTTCCTTCTCTCAACGTCGGCCGACGCCACACCGATCGAAATAACCGTACATTAACTTCAAGCCAAAATTCTGTGAAGTTGTGGTATTTTTCTGGTCGAATTGGACCTTTCATGCAACACTCACTGTGGCCTAATCCATGGTCTCTGATAGCATTACTGCTATCAACAAATTATTGTTAATTGAATAACTAATAGTTTTGTTATAATAAGCCAGACTGAATGTACCCCACTCATCAAAATCTAACAAGCCGTTTAGTAGAGGACGTTACAATAGAACATATATATTGAAGTGTATTAGCCTTGCAAAAGAGGGCGTTGTAATTAATTACGTATATTGCCATTGTTGTACGCACCGCTCGTTCTGTGCGCCGTTCTCGTTTTCGGCACACGAGTAAACGCATCTCCGCGTTTTATATATGAAAATATTACATACATATATAAAAATATACACAACTAAAAAATTCACTCCTGTCAGTTGGGTAAAAAAAATCAAGAAGCCCGACTGAGTGTATAGTTTTCATGATTCATCACATCGTCATATTACCCATGACATTCCGCGGAAGAATATGAGTCGAATGACAAGTCTAGAAAAATAGAGCTCACAGTGGAGTGGAGATACATACACTGCATAGAATCCTCCTTCTGGGTCAGTGGAGTAAAAAAAATGAAAGAAAAGGAACGATCCTGTGATCGCTTTTTAACCGACTTCCATCAAGATCCGACGTTTTTGAGATCCGATTCACGATCCGTAGTTTTTGAGTTATTCTTAATAATGCATAAAGTAAAATACTTTCTTGGCTTACGTAGGCTAAACTATAGGACTTACATTAAAATGATGTATGAAATAATTGTAGCTCTTTATATAAGCTAAATAAAAGTCCGGGATGACATATAGCTATCTTCTATAGTTGTCTTAATAACCATTTTTATCTTAGAAAATATTAATTAAAACGCACTCGATACTTACTACGCGATTATTCTTCGATTAGAAGATATCAAAAGTTTAAACTACAAAGTAAGTAAAACCTTCGCGCAAGTGATTTCAACAGCCCCATATAAATTAGATTACTAAAAATCGAGACTAAAAACTTTTATACAAAAACAAAACCGACTTCAAAAAAACTATATTCAAAAACAAGAAATGCACTTAAAAGTATAAAATAATTTTACGCAATTAAACATAAGAATCAATTCTTAATCATATTTATTTTTGGAGTCGGTGTCAGCGTCAGCTAAGGAAATACCAATATACGAGAATGCCTTAAGAAAACATTTTACAAATGAACTTTATACTATACTAGTGAACCGCCCCGGCTTCGCCTGGGTACCACTAAATATGTTGATCCGATCGCTACCAAACACAGCTGACACCGACTCCAAAAATAAATATGATTAAGAATTGATTCTTATGTTTAATTGCGTAAAATTATTTTATGCTTTTAAGTGCATTCCTTGTTTTTGAATATAGTTTTTTTGAAGTCGGTTTTGTTTTTGTTTAAAAGTTTTTTAAACAAATCTTTTTGAGGAGACTCGGAAAAGGTCCGTTTCCTAGTGATAAATCCTACGCTTAACTTTGGTTTGATTTAGTTTTGATTAGGTCCCCGGATATCAAAATACGAATATCTATATCGTACTATGAAAAATAAAAAATAAAATATTTTTGAATTTTTTAACATAAAATTTGTTTTTTGAACATATAACTTAACGTATTTATTGTTATTTGCATTACGTATTTTGATCTTTGAAAGAAAAAAACTACAAAGATAATTTAATTAAGGCTCACTAATAATGTTTTTTCAAATGGTATAAGGTCCATTACAACAGTAAGCCTGTTTTGTATCGCTTATCTTTTTGCAATACATTGTTAGTTTTCAAAATCAGGTTGTACATTTTTTTAACATGCTTAAAAATGTAACTTCGGTGTCCTTTGAAACATTTAAATTAAAAAAAAAACGCATTTGCATTTTTTCGTTCATGTCAAAATAATCCAATAAAGTTTTTATACATTTTAATAGGTTTTTACAAAAGGTAAAAAATATGGGTTTTAGTGGTTTTAGTCAATTAACAAAATATTGTTTAACATATAGCTTAATTAAGATCATCATTGACAACGTAGGACTTCAACTGCTAGACGTAGGTCGCCCAAGGATCGCTATGAAGTTCAATCCCTTGCCCCTGGTCATCCCTGCACAAACTGAACTGGCTACCTTTTGCCATATTTTATTTGTTGATTTCGATTACTGTAATAGTTTATAAGTTTCTTATTTTTAGTGGCAATGAATGGTTTATTTCTTTCTTTCTTTTATTTCTTTAGTCTGTGCTATAATTAACTATGTGTAACACACAAGAAGTGAGGATAGGTCTCTTTTCAGTTAGTATATATATAAATATACAAGTGATTTATATAACAAGAAGGGGAGATGGAAAGGGGAATGTGTTGGGTTACTCAGTCACCACAAAAAGCTCTGATCGAACGAATTGAGTGAGCCTCAATGATATTTTAATACAAAAAGTAGCATATATGCCATTAGCTGTCGAAAAGTGAAGACTCGAAATGTGTGCTAATTGCACGCTTATATAGCTTACTTCACGTGTTTACATTTACGCTTAAGTGACAAACTCTGTCATATTTTTCCTAATTATTTTAATTACGTTATCCCTTTTACACCATTGGATATGAATGTTGCTGCCACTGCTCTGGAACATTTTTGTCCGGTGATTTTGTATATAGTACTATAAGATATCATTAGTCGGTCCATTCTTTCATTAGCGCTGTTAACAATTATTATCAAGAGGTGATTTAGTGTGGTCTACAAAGCAGACGTTTGGACAGACAAAATTCAAAACTTAGTGATAACGTTGGTATGCATGAGAGATAAATATATACACTTAATTATAAAAACGCGAAGTAGATAAATACATTATACAAATTTAAAAATTAACATTTATAAAACATATTCAGATATATCCAACATAATGTGAGATTAAATAGAAAATTGCAAAAATATACAAATGTATGAGACAGGCATTGATTCACTGTGCAACGGATTTTAGTAAATTATTTTTTATTAATTCGGACGTGTTCAAATCAAACGTATTTTCAGTCGCCGACTGTGAGCGCACGTAACGCAGTTAATGTTTTTTTTTCAATTCATACTTCAGTTTTACTCACTTGTAACTGACGCTACGCTATTACGTGGCGTAGTTGCTGACCAAAAACGCAGTGTGATTTCACGTTCGCAGTCAACGGCTGATAATACGTTTGGTGTGAACATGACTTAAAGTGCTGTAAAGTGTACATACGGCACAAATATTCGCTAGTGCTTAGCCATTCTTAGGTCGGAAGCACGTTTTTAGTCCTCTTCCCCTTCCCATCCTTTCTTACAAAGGACAGGATGGGACGGGAAAGAGTATTTGACGGGGGAGCGGATGTTTGAGGAAAAGGAAATAAAATATCCTTTTTCCTGTCTATCACTACCTCTATCCATTATAGGCAGGCAACTTATCTGCAACTCATTTGCTTGGTGTTTATGGGTAGCTTTATATCAGGTGGGTAACCTACTTGCTCGTTTGCCGCCTTATTCCATAAAAAAGGTCGTGACAAAAAGTGACATTATTATCTTGTCTTTAGATTTACAATGCTAGTTTCTTAGGGATAAAGTTGATTTTATTCTAGCTACATATGAGTAAATGGTACTAGGATTAGTCGTACTATAAATATAAAAATATAAAACAGAAGTAAAGTGTATGAATGAAACAAATAGAGGAAAAGGTTTGTATGTAGTGTAATTATTATAGCGTTGACAAAAAAAACATATGAAAAGTAATAATAAAAGCACTATACGCGCTAGTAGTAGTTTGAGATACGTTCTTCGAAATATCAACGATCAACAACTGATTATTGTCCGACACGATCTTTTAGAACAAGCTTTAGTTCTACGATTTACGAGAATATCAGTAAAATATAATTAAACTCGTTGACATTGTTCTAAAAAATGTTATTTGTAAATATTTACCTCAACAACGTAAGATGAGTTCATTTCTTAAACTGTAAAATTGATGAGTTAAAAATTATGGCCGCTCTAACTTAATTCGAGTGTGGTAAGTTGCTGCAAAAAGTGGATGAAACATTAAACAAAATATATAATTTGTATGATGGGATATATTAAACAATATTTCGTACGTGCGATAGTGTTGGCTGCCCTCATGCGTCTTGTAATCCGGTCCGGTATGTCAATAGCCCGCCGCCAGAGGCGCGTGCGCAGGATCCTCGAGCGATGTTGCGCAATTATTTATTATTATCAATATTGTGCAATTGCTTACGTAACATAATTGCATATTCATCCGATTATAGTTGTCGATTGTTGTTTATTTTGTCATCAAAAAACCAATGTTGAGGTTTAGATTTTAGTTCGTTGGATACATTGATTGTAGTTTGTAGTGAGTCTAACCGTGAGTTCACACTGCCGAAAACATTCACATAAAATGTATTGTTTCACATGTTTCATGTGAATGTTTCCGGTAATGCGAATACCGTGTTACAAAGACGAAGAAATTGTCTTGTTAAGAGTGGACCTTTCACCTCTCTACGAAATAAAATGAGGCACAGAACGAGTCTTGCAATTGATGAGCTTTTGACTTGAAAATAATAATATTTTCATAGACATGTGCCCGGTCGCTCTCTGCTGAATTGCGAAATATAAATTTATATGAAACAAAACATTCCTTTATTAAAAATAAACTAATGTAAGCTGAACTCACGTGTAGTCCGTGCCGACATTTGAGTCCGTCCTCAGGGTGAGTGGGACTACGATTAGTTGCTGGGCGCGGCCCGGCCCACACGAGCAACGCGACGCGTCGCCTCGAAACTAGTCGGTACATACACCGGACTTCACATGAGTTAAACCGTTATTTAGTTTATTGAAAAAAGGTCTTTGGGAAAAAAAAATGTTTCTTACTACTTCTTGTAGCTTAATAAGAATAACGTCTCTGTGTAATATTACTGTAGATTTTTAATTATTGTTTAGCGCCAGAGTGTCGAAAAAAGGACAATGGCACAGTATACAAGCAATAGTTAATTTATATAAAAAAAAAACAGTAAACCCGACTACTGTACAATCCGTATGATACTCCGGGGAAGATAACGCAACGAATATTTAAGTTTCAATAATGATAGGGACAAACGTTTTTATTAACAACTTGTCAAGAAATCACACGTCAAATCGTCAGTGATTCGTTTAGGTAAATTAGCCTTTTAGTTTATAGTATCGCTAGTGATATTAAAAACTAACAAAGTTCACAATCTGACGGTGACATATATAATGTACTTCATTATAATTTTTAATTTATTTTACACACGTCTTCCGTGTTGGTATCACAACATGTATTAAATTCGTAATATATTTTTTGTAATGCAATTTTTAAATCCTTAAGGCTCTACACACCAAACCCGCCTAGGTCCTTCCAACATTCAATGTTCTAATGTATTGAGCAATACCTTAAGATATGTAGCTGACAGAGAATATCGATAATGATCCTATCAGTAAAACATTTCATACATACCACACATATAAGGTTGGTAAGAAACGGGATATTGCCATGATTAACCTTTTTGAACTCCCGATATTTCGGCACATCTGCATGCGCCATGGTCACGGGCTGACTATTACAATATGCTAAAAACTAGCAATAAAATTAGGTTAGCCTGAAAAAAACCATTCATTCAAGGATTATTTTTCTAAAATAGCATCTACAGTGCTTCGAGAAGTAGATAAAATGAGACGAAAGACTATAAGATTGAGTTAGATCACAGAGACGGATTCAATGCTTTAGAAAACATCCTGTCTATATTGTGCCCTGTTCACATTTGAATGTCTTGCAATATTCTCATATTAACCACATTAGATATGCATCTAACTAAAGTCGTAAGTGTGTCATAAAATACCAAAAAAATTCATAGTTATTATTAAATTTCTAATATTCGTTATGTAATTTCATATTACGATATAAATTATAGCCAATAAAAAGTTACATTAGTTCCGAATCGAGATAAGTCGAGTAATTATGGTATCTAAATTTGATAAAGACATTGAAAGAATTCTAGCACTAAATTGTATATAATAGTATATTATATACAATTTAGTGGTAGATTATAGTGCATAGAACACAATCTAATTATTGTTTCATAATTAGATTGTGTTCTTGTCTAAGGTAACTGCTGAATTTATAACATGTAGAATGTACCTTGTACAAAGTAGCCTTGAAAGCAAGAGCCTACGTAGGTAACATTTGATTCATGTAACCAAGCGTTAGTACGCAGATTAGTGAAATAATTGGAATGAGACCTGCGTCTTTGGTATATCTGAAGATAAAAATACTGGCAAAAATCTGGGATTTCGAGCAAATATTAAATTAGGGGAAGGTCTTTTCGCCATCTTGGAGTACCAGTTTTGTTCTAGTAACTTGGGCAAGCAATACAACATGGCGTAGTGTTAGTAGAGTAGAGCTACTAACCTAACGGGAATATTGACACTTGATATTGCTTAGGCTCCATGCTTAGGGGCTATGGTACATTCTATAGATCTTGAATCCCTTCCGCAACACTCAATGATAACCATCGAAGTCACCATAGTGAATTAAGAGTCTCTCTTTTCATACAAAATAAATGGTGTAATAAATTCAGGGATGGCAACACTATTAATTATGTAATGACAGACTTACAGATCGATTGGCGTTTGCAATTTATAGAATGCGACGCGATGGGGAGTAAATTCAAACTCGTGGAGTTACGAATAGCTAACGTAGACGTAGTAGTTACGTAGACGAATGTAATGTCAGTTATCTATTGACTAACTCTTGCCCGCGGCTTTGCGCACTTTCATTTTTTATCCTCGCTAACTTGATTCCGCGTATAACTTGAAATTATAGGTAAATGTTATTATAGCAGAGCAACCAATAACTTGTTATTGGTTGCTATGGTAATGGTTTGGCATGAAAATAATAAAATGTCGAAAGATGTTATTGTCATACGTTACTATGGCAACCTATATTAGGTTTTATTTCCCTATCCTTGGGATGTTATTTTTTTGGAATAAAACGTACCCTTTGTCATTCTCTATACCACCCCTGTGCAAATTTAATGAAGATCGTTGGAGTCCTTAAAGATTTAAAGCGTAACAATTAAAGAAATTTATAATATTACTAGTTAGGATAGGGTATGATAGTATAAGATTATAACCTAGGAACACCATAAAATTAACGGTAGATTTTGTATAACAAATTCTTGTATGATTCATTCCTTCTTTTGGGTTTTATTATTATTAAAACAAATGACATTCTACCGTATAGGAAGTATGCTAATGACTTTTAATAGAAGATTTGGATTTGTGTGGACTAGTACCACTTTAATTTTATGTGTTACCAAATACAGCTATCAATATGTAAAAAAATATAATACAACAATTTAAACTTTAAAACGAATGCATATTGATGTTACTAAATACAGAAAAAAATACCGGATAACCCCCACTTATTGGCACTTTAAACAAAACTGCTTAAATCGCGAAAACCACATGAGAAATATCACGAAAAAGTTGTTAATGCGTCAGAATTATAGTTAATAAGCCTATTTAATACAAAATAAAATGTAAATTGACATTAATTATGTTTTCCGTGTCGATTTCTAAAAAGCACAAAAGATAGTTGACGATTTTTAAAAAAAAAAACAGGTTTATAATTTGGCTCATAGTCTAATTTATCCAAAATATTAAAATTTCATTAAAAAAAAACAACATGAACATATTTTATTTAGCAATTTTATAAACATTTTGATATTTCGTAACCAAAACGCCTCAAGCTTTCATGGCGACTCGAATGACGTGAAAATGTAGAGACACTTTAGCACTTTACAATGCGAGTTGTTCAGAGAAATTTCACCATTAGCATTCAGCAATATTAAATTATCTAATGGATATGGATGAATCTAAATCTCAAAAAGATTTATAATTTTGAGTAATAAATTATACTTTCAAATAGCCTAATACCCATTTTAACACCAGGAGTGTTAGCTGCCTACTATTATACTTACTTAGTTTTTCACAATACGGAATTCTGCAGAGGAGAAATTGGTGTTGCGAAAAATGCACACTGACCACAATCGTATATATGTAAATCGATTTTGTACCATTTGGCTTTATAAAACCTGCGTATAGCTAGTTGTTAAATTTAATAACACAGTAGATATGATTGGGAATACTATTATTTTATTGCAAAATTACTGTAGAAACTGTAGCAGGGAAAAGTGACATCAAAGAATCAGTTCGCCCGGAAAAGTACTCCAACCTCAGAGTAGCGGCGTGAAGTTATGTCTATCTCCTTTTTCATACCTTGTACTTATTCATATTCTGTTCGGCTTCTTCCAAGCAAGACAATTAAAAAAACCTTGTTAAAATCATATTTAAGGGTAAGGGGTATGGTATGGTAAGGGCTGATATTTGTAAAAAAAAAAAATCTTCTGATTTTTACAGAAATCTTCAGAATTTGCAGATTTGTTGCTTTCTTTCTACTTAAAAAACATAGACTAGGTACCAAAGTAATAGTCCCTTGTTTGTATAGTGCTATAGTGGGATAAATATATTTTTCATGAATATCATATCTAATAATTGAGTGTAAAATTGTTTGTTTATTGTATAGTATTACACGCATGTTGTAAGGGGGACAGAAGAGGACACAGGGTATTTTTATACAGAAAATAAAAATGTCGTAATCAAATTATACGAAAAAAAAATAGTGTTCATAAATTTGTCAAATTTTATTTCTTAATATAAACAAAACACTTTTAAAATATAAATTTATTATAAAAAATTTAGAACGTTTAGAATATTTTTTCGCACGCGCCTGCGTTGATCAGTAAACGACTCTTGACCTTTATCCAGGGATTAGTATAAATGGACGAACCCGTCCATGTTGAATTTAGATATCGAAAAGATCTTCTCAAGTGTGGCCGTTAGCGCTCCGAAAAAACAAGCCGAAATTATTAAAAAAAAAACAATATGTTCCGCTACGTAATGCTGGCAGTATATGTCGCTGCGGCGGCAGCAGAAGTCATATTCGAGGGACCCTGTCCCGAAGTCAAGCCGGTTCAAAATTTTGAATTCGAAGCTGTGAGTATAAAATTTATTTTACTGCGAATATATATATAAATATATATTTTGTCACTATTTTTTTTTAAATATCTTATCTCATAAGGACCCCTCATGTAGTCCAGTGGAGAGAGGATACAGTAGACTTGAGGATCCAGATTCGATTACCGGCCGTAATAAATTTGTTAAATGTTTTTCAAAAATCATATAACCCTTAGCGATGTCTAGACTTCCCACTTTTATATTTTGGAAGTTTTTATAAGCTTATTATAAACAATTGATTATAAGAGAGCTTTTGGTATATCTGTCCCTGGAGACTTATAAGATCTGGGACCTTTTATTTGTTGATCATACGATACCAGTAGAATTAGGGACTCGATAATATGCAAAATATAAATATGGGGTATAAATATCTATATTTTCCTTTTTTATTTTGAAAGCCAGCTATTGAAAATTGGAAAAGCATATTCTCATATTTTGGCTCATCATTGTTGTCATCGACCGCAAAATAATTTTAAATGAAAAATCTATTTCAAATAATATTGTAAAAAAAAAATATTTTTGTTCAGTACCAAGGAACATGGTACGAATTAGCGAAATATCCCAACGCCGCCGAAGAGGGAACGAAGGGCAAGTGTACCATTGCTGAATACGTGGTGGAAGGCGATAAGGGCAAAGTGAAGAACTCTCACGTCATTGACGCGATCCGATACTACATCGAGGGTGATCTGACATTAGTCGCTCCTGCTAAAATTATGCTGACATATACATTTGGAGGTACGTTACATATATATCACCTATATATAAAAGTCGATGTGTTTATGTATGTCCCTATAGACTCCGAAATTCCGATTTCGATAGAATTTTCAGGAAACGTTCAGATTGGTACAGCGGGTGTTCCTATGAGTTTGGCTGCGATCGGATCAAAATAATCAGTGCTATCCGAGCGAAGCCAGGGCGGAATGCTAGTTAGCATATATTAGTACAATCTAGGACATAGGCCTTTCACACGATGCGGTCCTTTGGTTCCCAACCAACCATTTCCCGTCGTCTTAACGAGGGCATCGGTCCATCTTGAAGCCTCACATTTCTGTGGTCCCATTCCAAGACTTTCCTTCCCATTCTTCGAATTAACGACCTTATATACACAAGATACTTTAAATTAATTTATACATTGTATTCAATTAAAAACGAATTACAAGTAATTTAATTTTACAGGTGTATCCAAAAACTCTTACCTGACCGTTTTGGACACGGACTACAAGAGTTACTCTATCGGATACAGCTGCAAATACTTCAAGGATGGCAACAAACATCAAGGTAAAGTATTTGACCACGCGGTTAAAAAAAGTAATATGAATGATTTTGGTGTAACCTAAAGTATGTTGTTTGGATGTATGTACGTAGGCCATCGTAACATATCTATAAGAGGATGTTCCACAATTGTCGTGATTTTAATTAGTTAACCTCTTAATTATAATTTTTTCTTTAATTTTTTTTTTAATTACAAAAATGTGTCGCAATGTCGCCGGCTCTTACTCTATTATTTTCGAAGTCTATAAAAATTTATTCTTTTAGCCAAATTTACGTCATTGCATTGACGCGTGATATTGTTAAAGGTAACCCGCGCCATTCAAAAAAAAAATTCAGTATTTATAACCAGCATAAGGTAAATTGTATCATTTTTTTTACAGTCTTCGGCTGGATCAAGTCTAGGAGCAAGAAACTTGATTGGGAAGGTAAATACAAGGTTGAGAACTACCTGAAGACCTCTAAAGTGTTGGACCACGCCAGATTCGTTCTGAACGACCAATCTGAAGCAGCTTGCAGGGCCCCCACCTCCAAAGCTATTACTGAGTTCCTTAAGTGAAGAATATAGCAATATAGTTTAGAAGTTTAAATAGGTACATGTTAATACTAATGTCAATAACAAATTTATAATGCTCATATATATAATTGCCTCACAAGTACATTAAATACAGTTAAATAAAGTAATACAAACAAAGACATGGGTTTTTTTTTTAACTATGTACTCCTAACAGCTAGGCTGCCGATGCCTTCACTGAATTATTTATGTAAAATCAATCACAATATATTCTAGACTCTAGATTGAGACCAAAAAATATTTTCCTAAGCTTGAAAAACAGCACTAATAATCGTATATAACATAAGTGATAATAACATAAATGATGCCCATACTACACATACAGACAGACAACTGCTACTCTTCGTTACTTTCACTCGAGGATAACCACCGAGGGTGTTTTAGTGAGTGAAATCTCTCATTACCCTAAATCCCAAGAAGCAGGGTATTAAGGCCTCCCGAAACCAAGAAAAGAAAAGCATTGAGATATTTTCGAGGAGAGGATTAAGAAGGATTTACAAATTTCTGCCCAACCTAGTCGAATGCACCTACGATCTCTTGTTTGAAGTTGCCCTGGCCATTCTGAATGACCTATCCGAGGTAGATATAGTCCTGTTCAATAACTGTATTTCCGATGGTATTTGAAATTTCTCCGGATCCCATCAACTGATTTTCTCACCAACACATCTATACTTGCCATGCTCAAAATCAAAACACGACTTTCTACCATCTGCTCAAACAAATCCAAGAGTATTTCGGACAACCTAGGGTAGCCTATGTATTTCATTTTTTAACATTTAACACACTCCCAGGAAAGACGGATCTTGAAAAACTGTGTGAAGTGGTCACTGGCAAAGTGAAAGGTACAAAGCCAAGGGGCCGCAGCCTGATGACGGCTTGACCATATCCACTCGAACGTCTACGATGCTCTCCGAGTAGCCGGAGATAGGAGAAGGCAGAAAGTCACAAATGTAGGTGGTCAGGATCATCGGACACGAGGAGCATGACTAAAGGAGGATGAAGATAACACAGAAGATAATAACAAAAAATTTAATAAAGTTAATATAGTTTTTTTTTTCGAATTGCATAATTTCTTAATCCGGATTTTGTTGATCGTTGTCGTTCGTTGTTTCGATTTAATTTTAGAATTTGAACGAGCGAACTTAAATTGAATTAAGTATGTGACCTTGATTTTTCTTGCCTTTTGCTTTTTACGCTCACGTCCGTAGCCTAGAGGGGCAGGCAAAGATCATGGATTTCCATTAATATAAAACCCAAATACTTACAATATTTCTATTTAAATAAACGTATATTACGCCAGTAAACTATAGAGGTAGGTGGAGATTATGGATTTCCTTTTGGCGCGATGCTGGCAACCCTCTCTCGCTTCTTGTACATTCATACATATACGGATACAAGCTCGTCAGTTAAGGGTGCTGTTTATGTAAGACCTATCATCTCCACTCTCTACTGTATGTGTCGGTTTACAGCAAAAGGTTGCTTAAATACTTTAACATCGTTTACTTAAATGAAATTTTACCTATCAAACATTAACACTGTAAATTCTGCGAAGTAGTAGAAACTTCAGGTATGTATAGTGAGAAATTTAAAAACTAGTTTTTAAATGTCATTTTCTCAATTCCACAATTCATACTAAACTGGGTTAGATGGTAGAAATCAGTCACCAAAACTTCAAATTTTCAATAATTAATTATTTACTTTAACTACTCGATATTACTTAAACAGAATTTTTTAAAATATTTATGTGCAACATCCTCATAGTGTTTGCGTCTTTCTTGTGGTCTTCGTTCATTTTATTTCCACAATGATGGGCAGCCTACAGACTAACAGACACACGACATTCTACTCCTCTAACCTATCGTATCATAAATCTTTTCCATGGTATAAAAAAAAAAGATTTAAAAAATATGTAGCTCGAATCAAAATGTATTAAAATGAAACTCACGAAGGTGATTTAAGGTATTTCTGAATTCTTTTTAAATTTTTGTCTATGATGTTAATTTTCAACACTTTAGTTAATTAAGCACAAATGTGAAGACTTCTGCGTAAGGTAACGAACTATGTAATCCCATAATAGTTACCAATCTAGCCAAGGCTCCACCCTTCCGGGCACCATCGGAATGTTAAACTGAGATGAAAACTAAAATGTTCAATTCGAGGTCTCCTCTCGGGGGCCCTTGAGCCCGGTCACTCCATGGAGCGTCCGCCGCGCTCAGCGACCGCGAGCGAAGCGAAGAGGTTTAAACTAGGTGCCTTCTGCGCCCTGCCGCCTGAAACACGGTGAAGCTGTATACCTCTTCCAGGTAAACAGTGACAAGTCAGTCTAAAAAGAAAACGGAACGGACAGCGTATAATAATAAAAAATGTTAGGATGTACTGATTGCATTCAGATTGAAATAAAACTTTCCAAAATTTCTTAGGCTTGCCATACGAATAAGTGGG
>JWHW01028717.1:6665-22119 GCA_000931545.1 Papilio glaucus | reverse complement strand
CAATGTAATCCGATAATAGCTACCAATCTAGCCGAGGCTCCACCCTTCCGGGTACCATCGGAATGCTAAACGCGTAATAAGTGACAGTTCAAGTCGAGGTCTCCTCTCGGGGGCCCTTGAGCCCGGTCACTCCATGGAGCGTCCGCCGAAGCGACCTAAGAGCTTGGCTGCCTTAAGTAGTTATATAAATAACGAGCCGACCTAAGTTACTCTTAAAGAGGTTTAAACTAGGTGCCTTCTGCGCCCGACCGCCTGAAACACGGTGAAGCTGTATACCTCTTCCAGGTAAATAGTGACAAGTCAGTCGAAAAAGAAAAGGGAACGAACAGCGTATAATAATAAAAAAATGTTAGGATGTACTGATTGCATTGAGATTGAAAAAAAACTTTCCAAAATTTCTTAGGCTTGCCATACGAATAAGCGGGTCACCTAATGTTAAGTGACCGTTCCCATTGACATCCGTTTCTTCAACGGGGATTCTTCGACAGGTCAACGTCCGCATTTTCTGCCAAGTTTATTGTAGTAAGTTCGTTGTAGTGGGAGCAATAATTTTTTTTTTAAACAAAAACAAAACCGACTTCAAGAAAACCATATTCAAAAACAACAAATGCACTTAAAAGTATAAAATAATTTTACGCAATTAAACATAAGAATCAATTCTTAAACACATTCATTTTTCGAGTCGGTGTCAGCGTCAGCTAAGGAAATACCAATATACGAGGATGCCTTAAGAAAACATTTTACAAATGAACTTTATACCGCCTGGGTACCACTAAATATGTTGATCCGATCGCTACCAAACACAGATGATAGAAGATAGATGTATGTCATCACGGACTTTTATTTAGCTTATATAAAGAGCTACAATTATTTCATACAACAATTTAATGTAAGTCCTATAGTTTGGCCTACCGGTCGGATCTTGAAATAAAATAGAATAGGATAAGATAAATAAAATAGGACCAATGGGAAAGCATTAGCTCTCGAATAAAAAAAAAATCATCGAAATCGGTTCACCAGGAGCGGAGTTCTGAGGTAACAAACATTAAAAACAACATAAAGACGAATTGATAACCTTCTCCTTTTTGAAGTCGGTAAAAAATTGTTAATACCATTCGATCAAAGTCAATTTTTAAGTACTCGTTTTAACACGTGCCGAATTGGCACAGAAAAAATATCTCGCTTGAAATTTTATTCGAAAACTTTTGGAATTGATTGGTCTTAAAAACAAGATATTCAACTTTTAAAGATAGTTCGTTACCCTGTATCCTTTTAAACAATTAATAAAATATAGATAGTAATTTATTTAATTGACTCTTTTACCTTAATTTCTTGTTATTTCACAAGAATATTTATATAATGAGCATTTAATTCGTCTTTTTGCATCTCAGTTTAGTTACCTAACATTTGTGCAATTTAATAATTTACAAGAGCTTATCACTAATCTATATTAATAAAAAATAATGTTTGTATGTCTCCGGTTTGCGTTCCTAAGCTTGGTGGTAAAATGTTCCATGGTGATGGAATAAATAAATCTTACTAATATTATTAATGCGAATTGGATGGATGTATGTTTGTTACTCTTTCAAGCCGAAACCGATGAGCGGTTCTAGATGAAATTTGGCACAGAAACAGATCATAGTCTGGAATAGTACATAGGCTACTTTCTATACAGCAAAATGGAAATGGATAAAAATATCTATATAAATATCGATAAATCGATACCTAACCTAATGACATTTAATTTAAAATAAAAATAACATTTTATATTTTGGCGCAACTCACTATGTTGATTTACATACAATATAAAGAATGATTTTAAAAATCCCCGACTTCACGCAGACGCTCTTTACTAGATTTTGCTAACGTATTTCGTTCGTTCTAAGAAGTAAGAATTTAGTTCTCAAGTTCTGCCACTATACGGCGTTTTCAGCGATCGTATGTATACCGATAAATTAAATTAAAGTATCTGTTTGTAATGTTAAAATAAAATTTCTATACAAAATGCATAGGACGATTTATAAGTAAAATGAGATGTATGGGGTACCACGAACGGAGAAGGTACGAAACGAGTATATTCGGGAAAGCGTAAAAGTAGCACCTATGATAGACAAATTAAGGAGTGAAAGGTTAGCATTGTATGGGCAAGTTATGAGTAGGACAACAAGTAGAGTTTTAGTCTTTAGTTTGGTCTGTAGTTTGGAGGGGTATGTCGGTAGGCGCAGGCCTGAGAGATAGACGGGTTTCGCGAAAGGTGACATGATTAAAAAGAGAGTGACGATTGAAATTAAAGATCATAGATCGTCTTGGAAGACGAAAACCGGATGTACCGAGTAATGATGTAAAATTGGTACAAAACCAATTTTTAAAATTTTTGTTTTACTGTCTGTTCTGTCTAATCTATCTCTAGTTTTTGATAGAAGTTTGGTAAATACCTGTAAATACCTAAGAAAAAACTAAGATTAATTTAAATTGCACAAAATAAACAAGGTTCATCAGAATAAAGTAAATAATCCACGGAATTGTGAATGAAATTATACGTCGACGTAGATAATATTGCACATGGTTGTATTAATTTTGCGCGATGAAAACACATATTTATTGGAATCAACGCGGACTAAGTCATGGGAACAGCTAGTAAATAAATATGCGCACACGCACGTAACCAAGAGGTAGAGAGGGTATGCAAACATCATGCATTTTCATTTGACGCGATCCTGGCACACCTCTCGCTTCTTCTACATTCATACATCTACGCATACATGTTCGTCGGTTATGGGTGCTTCGTATATCGCCCTTTTTTAGTAAGCCACTAATCTGATCCATATAAGTTCTCCTAGGGCGGCCCCTACCAACACTGACACTCACTTTTGCTACATAAATTTGTTACTTTATTCATTTTTTCAACGTGCTCGAACCACTGAGTATTGGAACGGGAAGAGGATTGGATGGGGAGGGGTTAACGGAGAAAAAGAAATATTGTTTTTCCTGTCTATCCTCTGTCCATTAAAGGTATGCAACGTATCTGCAACACATTTGTTTGTTGCGGATGTCTATGGGTAGTGAGTACTTAATATCAGGTGATATTACGCTCGTTTGCCACCTTCTTCCATAAAGAAAAAAAATCTTTAACATACCTACCATCTCTATTAAACATACACGCCAAATACACGAACTGTTCCACTTTTTTACTCTTAACATTTATTTCAACTATTGTCTTAGTTTGTACACTGTCAAACACTATTACTTTCGTCTTATCAACATTCATCTTCATGCCTTTACCTTCTAATTAACCATTCAACATAAGTTGTCAGTTCTCCGCCGATGACGCAAACACGACCTGGTCATCGGCGTACAAGAGGCATCTTACAACTAGCTTACCCATTCTTAATCCACAATCATCCATAAAGAGATTGAACAGCTACAAGGATGTCACACGCCCCTGTCTTATAAGTTAGAGGTTATTGATGCTAAACCAGTCTGAGTAGGCCCCGTTAATTCTAACACGAGCAGTAGAATTTTTATAAAGAGACTTAATTTCTTGTATAAGATCACTGTTCAACCCAAACTCAACTAAAGTTGACCACATATCATCTTTATTTGAGTTTGGTTCGATTAACTTTATCATAGGCCCTTTCTTTCTTTTTACTTTCAAACTTTCTAAATCTACGAACACTAGATAATGGTCAGTTCAAACGTTGGAATCCCGATAAGCCCTTGTATCTACTACTCCGCTTTTCATTCTTTCATCAACATCTATAACATCTATTATGCTTCGGATTTGCCCTATTTCCCATGTATACATATGAATCTTCTTGTGGCAAAACAAGATATTTGCCACAACAAGATTATTTTCCAAAAACACCGCGAGAAGACTTTCGCCATTTTCATTGACGCATTCATCACTATATGCTCCCAATCCGCTTTCATGCCCTGCCCTTTCAACTCAATACGCTTTCAACCCTTCCAATAAAATCTCCTAACATAATTATTCTTTCCTTTGTCCTGCCATACTCTAACGTTTCTCTTACATTCTCCCAAAACTCTTCTCGAATATTAGCAGGGTTAGACATGGCTGGGGCATAAGCTCCCACGACAAACAGTCTGTGTAACCCTACAACCGGATAAATGTGTTAACCGGAGTCAGAGGAGTCTTGGATTCACGCAATCAAAATCTTTCACACATTTACTAATCCTTTCCTAAAGAATACTCCCAACACCTTGACACGCTCTCTCGCACTCGTCAACACCTGATCAGTACGAGGTAAGCGTGCGTGCGTGTATCTGTGGTAATACTCTTTCCCATTCTCTTCGTCTCACCTACACACAACACGTCTCATCGACTTTCATACATAATCCTCTTAGAGGCGTCTTGGTTTTGTCTTGTCTCCCGGAATCCTTATTATCTTATAAAAAAACTCAATTTCTTGCATGTATGAATTTAATATCGCATAGCGTTTCTAGTACGATCAGCCAACGGGCTAGCAGGTTTTAATGATACCGTTACCCAGGTGCTCATCAACAACCAGATTCACTGCAAATGCGTTGGCTTTAACCCTTAAAAATTTTACTTATTGTTTTAGTAACTTCCACGAGAAAAAATGTTTTTTTGGGCGGCTCTATGCCGCCCTCTAGTTGTCCCCCTGCCGTGCCGTGACTTTATTATCTTTATTTATTAAAAATCAATACAATAGTTCTTTATTCTATTACAGTTAAAATTTTACTTATTATTTATATACTTTTGACTTACTATAATTATTTCTAAGATTTTATAAATGACAAGATTTGCAGTGCAGTTTTCATTACTTTTACTTTCATCATACTTTATTTCTTAAAATTACTTTTCCTGCTATATATTTACAGTATTTAATGAAGGTGGGTCCTGTTTTCTTGTCACTTATTATTCTACTTAAACTATCTAATTTAATACTTTTTTTTACTTCCATCTCAAAATCTGTTCTATCTCTTTCGAAAACTGGACACTACGATGAAGTGCAACACTGATTCCTCCCGTGCCGGGTCGCAGATGCACGAGGGGCTCTCTTTGCACTTTCTGTTGTACCTTGTTGGCGAGTAACGCAAGGGTTCAACCTAATTTGGTATTTATGATTTAACAGCGTCCCAGATATAGCTCGGCAAATCACTTACAATTTATTAATATTTCTTTTATTTAACATATAATCTGAATCCTGTCGCTAATGAAATTCTTATATGTTATTTAAATGAACGACATTATATTTGTTGAATAAGTACAAACTAGCCAAAAGCCCTGGTTCTGCAGCGGTGAAATGGCTACGTGCAACACTGGCGCTTGGGCACCTCTCTCTTCCGGTGATGGCTGAAGCACGACTCACGCGCTCTTTATAAAGTATTATTGTAATGTTCTTAATAAAAAATTAATTAGTAACATAGTATATTTCATTTTAACCAAGAACAATATTCAATAACGACTAATATAAAAACAGTGAAAATGATACCAGTGTTGTTGATACACAATTCTTTGGTATCAAAATTATTTCCAACCAACGATCACGCTTTCTAAAATCTGCAATAATTCTTTTGGTGTATTTAAATAATTTTCAAATATAAAAAACTACTTAAAATATTATCCCGTTGTGGCATTCGGAATTGAATAGTTTAAGAAGACGTGTTTGTTGATATAGATAAAACAAAACATAGCTTAAATGTCAAGTGAAATAAAAATTAAATCATCAAAATATATATTGTAAAAAAAACCAAGTCCCGCAACGAAGATCTTCCGCAACAAAAAGTTGCGAGATCTCATATAAAAAAAAACCAATTAATTGTTTTTGTCTATGGAAGGATTTATCCCTCTTTCTTATAAATTACTACCTAATAATATATTTATCAACATTTATAGTTACCGTATCTATGTAAGACACCTTTATTTCTATAATAATTAAAATGACTTGACATTTGCATGACACCTATTCTGCAAATTTAAAACTTTATTCTTAAGTGCCAGTGCACTTCTAAATCGAAACAGTTTTAGATGTACCTAGATATAAATAATAGATTATTCTTACACAACTATGGTGCCATTGAATTGCCAAATCATTATAATTATTAATGGTGAAATAAAGGTGTCTTATATTGATACGGTCACTATAATTGACAAGTTTATGATTAGATAGTAATTTATAACAAAGTTGGATAATGCTTCCATAGATACTAACTAAAACAACTGATTTGGCTTTCTTGTATTAGATCTCTCACAACTTTTTGTTACGGAAGAACTGCGTTGCAAGACTTGGCTTTTTTACGATTTATGTTTTTGATGGGATATCATTTCTTTTTGTAGGTCATACTCCTTTTTTACTCGGGTATTAATTTGGTGTTTTCGTACATTTTGTCTGATGAGTGAGGTGCCGGAGGCTCAGTGTCAGTCCTCTTCCCCTTCCCATGGTTTCCTACAAAGGAAAGAGTGGGAAGGGAAGAGGATTAGACGGGGAGGGGATGAATAGGAAATATCCTTTTTCCTGTCTATCCTCTGTGCATTAAAGGTAGGCAATACATCTGCAACTCGTTTACTTGTTACGGATACCTATAGGTAGCGTTCACTTAAAATCAGGTGAACCGCGTGCGCGTTTATTACGATCATTCATTGAAAAAAAAACGTAAGTATAAGTAGCGTTCAAGCCGAGCGCGAGCACGTTGACGTTGCGCCGCCCTCTTCCACCCCGCCCTGTAGATTTTCTAAACTAGTTGTTCAATATCACTGTTTTATTCTTAATATCTGTTCTTTTGGATAATCGAACTGTGCGCCGGGAAAACAATTTTTTTTTTCCTTTCTCTATAGGCTAAAATTCCCATTATAGTCTTTTGATCCCCGAAATAACTCTAGCTTTATCCACAACCCCACAAGGGAGTCAAGAGTGCCACGCATCGAGCAAAGGAAGTTACGGCTGTGCTCGACTTGGCGGCGGCACTACCTTGCCACCTGATCCATTAGAAGTGTTAATCGCAGTTTGATAGGTAAAGTACTTTGTTTCATGGATTGAAAATCCCGAAATTTCGAATCCCGAATTCCAAAAGAAACAAAAGAATATAGGTGAATAATTAAGGTTGTCTACGTCTTTCAAAATAAACCGACTGAAGTGAGAATGGGCGGTTCACGGTTGTATTGGGTAGCATATCTATTACTAAAATCTGGTTTTTGCAACAACGATTATAAAACCAAACATGTTTTATTAGAACGATAACCACATCCTAACGATAAGCTTGCTGAAAAGTTAATAGCATTTGATATCTTTATAGGCGTTAAAGAAGTCAGAATAGATTGCAACATTGACGTCAAATCGAAATTAATTTGTTTTAATAAATATAATAATAATGATCTATAAAAATGGTCCTTCTTGTTATATAAATTCTAACAGACTAATAGTATCTTGGCCAATTATGAAAAATGTATATAAATCCTACCATGTACTCTATCATTATGTATTACGTAATAATTTGTTAATAATTTGACAAATGTCCTTCCTCACAAATTATAATGTGAGTTTCTTCGTTTCGCCAGACAAGTGTTCCGACCCTCTTGGCCGCCAACGAGACTGAATGCTTTACCAACTAATCAGTACGCTAGTTACTTCATGGATATTTCTTGACAGTGGAAAACCGTCCGCAACAACATCATTGGCTGGCTCGATCGGTAAAATACCACGACCTCACAGAAGACAAGCGTGCAGTACAGTATTCTGCGTTTCGTCTAATGACTGAAATACCGGAGACCTTATTCTAGTCCGCTTCACTTTTCTATACTTTGCTAATAATAAAAGGATGGAAAGGTAGCCTAACGCAGAACTAAACACGTCCTACTGATCCACCGCGATCATGAGGACACTCAAACCATAGCACAGACACGACAAAACTCTCACCGTCCTCGCCTACGAATACGACGACAGGTACGCATAGCGAAAACAAATCGCACCCGCGGTAAAGGGCGGTCCTCACCGCTGTTTACATTCAAATAAATATATTATCATCGCAGTTTTTTTTCAGAGAGAAAGCATGCATCGCGACATGATTTTATGCCAGTGGAAACTCACGATTTGTACATTTGTGCGTGTCAATTGAGGGAAGATGTTAGGACGCATTCCTTAACCACCACACTTTTTTAAAATCAGGATAGTTTAAATCTATGTTAGAATTAATTTGCATGAACGTTAATGCCAAGGTTAACCAGTTTATTAGCAGAATTTTCTATATAGCCTAACATTTTTTTTCACTTAATTTTTGACATTTTACGTAATGAAGTCAAACTGTTATCTTGTAACATCATTACAGATTTTAAAAAAAAGTAATAATAAAATATAAATATGTATAATATGAATATAATTATGTATATTATCTTATAAATATAAAATACGATGTATATCATTACTTTTTCAAAATTGATAATCCTAAAAGCTTAAATTTAAATTTAATTGTAACGTGAGATATTCCTTATGGGGTACGGTAACTCCTCGTAGTTCTATATTCCCGCAAACAACTCAGGGAAAGGACTGAAAACCAACTCGACAAGAGATCTTGGTCCTATGTCGGTAAAGCTAAGTCGTGCCCTACTTTTAAAATAAATATTTAAAAATGAAATAAACCATTTATTTATTAAATAAAAATTAAGTTACTTGTACTTCAACAGTGTTAGAGCCCGCAAAAACATCTGTTGCACGAATGGGCCGGCTGACCCGTGAAATACCACGACCTCACAGAAGACAGGCGTTAAGTTGAGTATTCTGTGTTTCGTCTGATGAGTGAGGTGCCAGAGGCCTAATTCTAGACGTCTCCCCATCCTTTCCTTATTAGCAAAGGATGGACAGGGGACGAGGACTTGAGAGGGGATGAACAGGAAAATCAAATAACCATTTTCTGTTTATCCCTCCTCCATCAAGGTAGGCAACACATTTGCAACTCAGTAGCATGTTACAGATTTCTTTGGGTAGCGGTCCCTTGATATTGGGTCAACCGCTCGTTTGCCACCTTCTACTATACACAATAAATGTAAGTGCAGGAGTAAGACATTTTCCTTGTAGTTATAAGAATGCCTAAAAAAACTGATACTCGTTATGGTTTTTTGAGCTTTTCATAATCGAGCTAGTTGGCTAGAAAGAGTTGTTACTACCTGTCAGAATTAGCAACAATCAAGTCCGTTGCCAGCTTTATGTAGGAATTATTCTGAAGGAAGTTGAATAAAAGATGGCACGGGCACAGCTTATAAACTTATTTTAGTCTAAAATTCTAAATCAAGAAAGGAATATGAAGACGTTCTGAACGTAATATTACTCCTTCCGTCATTTTATTGAAGGCTTTGAAGGATCGGACACCTATTTCCAATGAATCAAGTTTCAATAAAATTTACCGGAGAAAGTCATATGAAGCATTCGAAGTAAAACTTGCAACCGCAAGCATCTGTTTCGAACTAGAAATCTACGATGTACTAGCGATCTGCCCTGGTTTCGCACGGGTAGCACTGGAAAAAGAAATTACACATAATCACCAAATTTAAAAGTAAAGAATTAAAAAATTATTGGAGTTTTAGGAGGGATCCCTAATTTTTTTGAAAATATAATATAGCCTATGTCACCGTGTAGCTTCCCAACCGTGAAAGATTTTTAAAATCGATTCAGTAGTTTCGGAGTCTATTCAACCTAACTAAGGAAATTATTTGTAGTAGGTTTTCTTTTATTAAATGCATATTTTCTCCAAGTAATAAAAATGTAGAATGGATTATTCAAGATAGCGAGATAAGTCCGATGACTGTAGGCTAACTCTTTGCTTTTGAAAGCTTCTGAAAGCTGTTAGAAAAATATTTACAAGTATATAGTTTTGACCTAGATAGTGCGTCAGGATATATATAGGCTTATTTAACTATATGTATTTAAATAAAGAACTCGTAGTAAAATTAGCCTTTAATATGATAATTTTAAGATATTAATGTTCAAAAGTCAGACGTTTTAAGTGTATATTTTTAATACATTGAACATTATTTGCAGCTATATCTACTAAATATCTATCAATATGTAAAAGTGGTAGTTTTGAGACAGGTTCTATATTACGTAATTTATAGGCATTCAAAATGAAATACAAAAATAGGTATTCAAATTTCTTAGAGGCCGCAAAAACATTGCGCAAGATGTATTTAAGAATTAAAAAAAAAAATAGATACACACCTCAAATATCAGGTTGATGACTTTAGGATGTCGAATGGAAATCGAGTATCCAAAAAGTTAATTTGGTAGTACAAATAAAGCATGGGAAACAATTTGGTACATAAGTAAATAATCAATAAACAATTCGTGGATGACCTCTAGCCAAAATTTAGTATAAAACGAATGCGAACGTAACAGATCATTCAGATTTGTAGTGTCTTTCGTAGAGCTAACGCATATCAAATACTCTTTATTTTAATGTTAATAAATTAATACAATATGATACGAATAACGTTTTTCGCCATCTTTGTAGCGTCAGCAGCTGCGGTATCCGTCATCTTTGAGGATGGGCCCTGTCCATCCTTTAAGCCCATGGCTAACTTTGATTTAACCGCCGTAAGTATCCATATTTTTCTCCAATTGTTTTTCAGATGTATTATCATTAATGTGACTATAAGCTTGGAAAATCCATAACAAGCCCATCTTTTGACGGAGAGGCTAATTTATATTTTATATAATCATAATTAACTAATAAATTAAATAATTCTGTATATAATAAACTTGACTATAACCCGTTAAAAGTTATATTGTATCTTTCTAATCTATAAAAAATATTTATTCAAAAATATTTTACAACGTAGATTTTATGGTGTTTGGCCTCATGTATTTTTATTAAAATTAAATTTTTAACCTTCGACTTTGTTATAGTTTTATCTAGTAAATCTTTAATACATTTTATAAGCTTAACAGAGACTTTTAAGTTATAGTTCATATTTAACTTACAATTATTTTAAACAAAAATTATCAACAAATCATATTTTGTAAGAGTTCTCTTATTTGGTACAACAAAATGTTCCATTTTCAATTTTCATTTTTAAATATTTAGTATGCCGGTACCTGGTATGAAATGTCCAAATTCCCTAATCCATCTGAGGAAGGTGACAAGGGAAAATGTACTACTGTGGAATACTTCGTCAAGGAGTTTAAGGGCAAGATGAGGAGTACACACGTCGTTGATGGCATAAGAAAGTTTATTGATGGAGACCTCACTCTGATAGCACCTGGAAGAATAATGTACACGTACACTTTCGGAGGTATGTATCAAACCTAATAATTCTCCTTCCCTATTCCCATTTTAAGTGAGGTCTGCACAACGCATTTCCTTCTTTGATGCTTTTCTACCAACCGTCATCTCAATAGAGATTCCCTTTTTAATAATGTCATCTTTCACGCAATCCATATTTTCTAAGTCCACCTATATAAAACGCTTCTTGTCACATACCATTTCCCTCCTCATAATATGCTCATGCCATTTCTATAAACAGAGCCTGCCTGAACATGTGTTGCGAGAATGGACTGGCTCGACTTATGAAACACCGCGACCTCATAGAAGACAGGCGTGTAGTCAAAGTATTTCTGCGTATAGACAGAGTGAGGTGCCGGAGGCCTAATTCTGGTTATTTTCTACCATAAGGAAATAAGATGTTGTGAAATGATTTAAACGTTAGTTGGCATTGATAATAGAACGATAATGCCTATACTACGTTCTGTAGTACTGCCTGTACTTGTTGTTACTACTATTTACCGTTACTGTTCGATAGTTTTCAAAAATTCTGTGATGGAAATCAGATTACTATACTATTATTTACATCCTTTGATTGCCAGCAAGTAACAACTAATTCTCAATAATGTGTGTTTTCAGATAAAGCCAAGAATACCTACTTATACATAATGGACACTGACTACGTTAACTACTCCATTTGCTTCAGTTGCAGATACTTCAAGGATACAGGAAAACACCAATGTAATGAAATATTTTCTATAAATTTTATTACCTACTAACTTATTTTACGAATACTTTGAAAAATTCGTGTATTAGCTGACCAATATGTCGGTCTTCAGTACAAAAATATGTCAGGTTAACAGTTACTGTAGACTGACATAAACAAAATTATATATTCGAACTACAGTGAGACAAGACAGACGATAAGGGCGACAAAAATCGATACAGCGATCCCTTGGAGGGTCCTGTATCCAACATTGCATATCCATTGGCTAACGGTAACGGCGATGTCAAAAATTTGCTAGTTTATAATATTTATGCACGAAGTTGACCGAGCCTGTCAATCTTTTCTAACAAAATACATAATATCCTAGATTGAAGGTAAATAAATGTTCAACTTACGTTTAGCAGGAACATTTTAAGTGTCGTAATTCTTTCTTCTAATATTAATCCAGCCATCTGTTTTAGAGAATTACTAGAGAAATTCGAGCCGACAGTGTAGGCAGTAAATTAAAAAAAATAATTAGATACTAATGTTCTGGAGTTTCTAATTTAACTAATTTTCAACATCGCAGAAAAGCATCTGAATAATCGTTATATGGTGAATGTTTAAATTGGGATAAGCACTCCGATTCTCCGCTACATTTTACTAATAATAACTAATAATATTACTTGAAAAAATTAATCAAATATATGTATCAAGATGATGTCAAAAAGATTGCCTTAGATGGTGTACGGGAAGTTTTCCCTTATTTGCTTTTGAGTCCAAAGATTATCCTTAACGAATAGACCGATTTTAGTCTTGTCGGTGAGGCAATATCTGATCCCGTTTTGTGTGTTCTTAACTTCCTGATACATTTACATTAAATATAATTTACAAAAACTGTATTACAGCTTACTAGTGCTGTATATCGTAAATAATTTACTAGACCTACAGGTATACATGTAGTAAAATAATGTTTTCTTATTTCATCAGTGCTCTCGTGGGTATTCTCAAGAAACAAAATTTTGGAAGGTAACGCTCTGGCAGCCGTCGATAAATACCTTGCTGCTAACTCGAAGTTAATCAACACATCGTACTTCGTTCAAAACGAACACACCAACGAAGCTTGCAAGGCAAGGTCCACTGAGGAAATAGATGAATTCCTCGAAGTTTACCAGACCAACCCAAACTTAATCGACTAGATTAATATAAAGTTTAATATGAACTTACGTAACATTAATATTAAATAATAAAACTGTTCTACTTTGTTTTTTTAATTTCTATTTATTACCCTTATACATTTCAAGGTGCAAAACAAATTTAAACTTTTACTTTAGGTTCTGATATGTTGTTATAAATTTGAAAATGAATAATATTTTATTTAAAATACAGTGTGCAAATATAAAATTAAGCCATTATTTTAGTTTTTCTTTACCCATTATACCTGTAGCAATGACACTTATTCCATACTTCAAATCTTTTAGGAGTATTTGCACTTTGTTTAGGACCTCATGACTTTTCGGCTCCATCGGTTATCCGTTCTGAGAGCAATGTGTCTGACCCGTTACCATATACGATTTGCAACTCTTCGAGCAATGTCGGTTGGTTTTCGGACTGCGGATCACATCAGGTAGACGCAGTATAGGCCCACAAGATGGGCCGTTGATCTCATGGGTCAAGTTTGTGGGAGTTCACAGATGAGAGCATCAGCATGCAGTATGTCCTTTGTGGAGATAAATGGAAGAGTTGGTTGGGACTTTATGCTGCCAAGAGAGGGAGTGAGAGACACTTGTATGTTTTTGAATAATGATGACTACCCATTTATCTTATAGAGTAATAATATATCGCTGAATTTAGTTATTTATGGTTTAAAATAGTAATAAATGTCAAAAGAATGTTTGGATATATGTATAAAAAAGTCCCAAGAGTATATTGATGGATCGTTATCAAGTATATTAACCATAAACATTTTGATGTTAGCTGATTCAACCAAACAATATTAAAAGCTAAAGTTTGTTCAAAGCTTCAAGCCAACCTTTTTATTTCGACTGATACGTTGAAAGAAAAAGAAATAGAATAATGAAATAAGAATGAAAAGCATTTACGAAAGGACATTTAGCAAAGTGTTATAAGCCGCATCAACGTCTAACTGCCATGGCCGCTACTGCGCAGATACAAATGTGTTAGGAAATACTTGATAATAATATTTTCTTTACTATCTTATTTTATTTTATATTATTTTAATATTTACTATATTATTATATTATTTACTATATTATTTTAATATTTTAAATGCAAATGTTTGTATGTATGGGTGTGTGTTACTCTTTCACGCAAAACGGTTTAACAGATCTGGATGAAATTTGGCACAGGGATAGATTATAAGTCTGGAATATCACATAAGCTACTAGGTGTGGGATAGATTTTCTTTTGTTTTTTATATTTGCATATCTACATACGTACATAAAAGGCGATGTGTGTATGTATGTATTTTCCATATAGATTTAGAGAATAATAAGTATTCACATAGTTTAAGTTTATTCATATCCATAGAACATGCGCGGGAGCTCGCAGCGTTTGGTCGCTTCGTCGAGGAAATTGGGCTCCTTTTTTATAACAGAAAGTGGGAAACGACCACGCGGTCCTACCTGTTTTAAACGACCGCCAGCATCTGTAACACCCTAACGAGTTGCAGATGCGTTACCTACCTTTGACGGGCAGAGGGAGGACAAAGAGAAAATGATGTTTCCTTCACTTATTTATCCCCTCCCTGGTCAAATGCGCCTCCTCTTCCCATCCTTTCCTTTTTAGAAATGGTAAGGGGGAGAGGGAAACGCGAAACGCAGAATACTACTTCTGTCTGTCCTTTGAGGTCGTGATATTCAACCGGTCGAGTCCGCCCATTTGTGCAACAGATGTTGCAGGCTCTACCACTATTAGTTCTGCGCAGGTTCCGATATCGTGCCGTTTAGGTACATGAATGGAGAAAAAGGTAAACAAGTAAGCGGCTTACTTGTTTGTTTTGTATTAAGTTACCACCGTCGATACAAACCTGAAATTACAAGAAGGGTCAGTTAAAAGAAATAGTTATGAAGGTAAGATAAGGTAAAGGAAAGGAAGAAAAAAACGAAGTAATATATTTGTTCTTTACACCAAGTACTACGTAGTACTGAGAAGTACTTCAGGAGTACTTGGTACAGCAGTAATGCTTGGTACAGCAGTAGTACTTGGTAAAACAGTAATGCTTGGTACAGCAGTAGTACTTGGTACAACAGTAGTACTTCAGGAGTACTTGGTACAACAGTAGTAAAAACTCTTTTCAAGTTAACAGTGGTAGAACCCACAACAACATCTGTTGCACGAATATACCACGACCTCGCAGAAAGCAGGCGTGGAGTAGAAGTACTCTGTGTTTCGTCTGATCAGTGAGGTACCGGAGGCCTAATTTCAGTCCTATTCCCCTTTTCACCCTTTCTTTATAAGGATAGGATGAGAGCGGGAAGAGGGTTAGACGGGGGA
>JWHW01028703.1:44971-59056 GCA_000931545.1 Papilio glaucus | reverse complement strand
TGATCTCTGCCTACCCCTCTGGGTTACGGGCGTGAGCGCATATTTATTTATAAAAAGTCACACTGCGTTAGTAAAAATTACAAACTACAACAATAGATAATTTTTACATATAAATTTTAACTAAAGTGTAAATCCGTAACACATTTGTATTATTCCGGTAGCGTATTCAGTTTAAATAACTCTCAGGGATGCAGGTAACATTATTTTCGTCGTACAAAGCGTGGTAAAGCCGGGCACTACAATGCACAATTTACTGCGACGCGGGAAGCTGAGAACGTTTCCTTACTAAAATCATTCCGCAAACGGGTTTGCTGCAGACAAGAATGTCTAAAGCGCTTCACTATCGTCAGTGTAGTGTACCATTTTATACTTTCGCTTGCAACATATTTTTGCAAGTAAAAATTGTCAACTTTCAACTTAATTTTGTAGTAATAAAAATCATAAATGAAGGGATAGTAACGAAACAAATTTATGTTTCAAAAGTGAGTGGCAGTGTTGGCAGAGGAGAGCGCCAGAATGCCCCTTGGAGACTGGTCCATATATTTATCAAACTGCTTCTGTTTGTACACATTAAATAAAGAGTTTTCCTGACATCCAAGTATGACGACTATTGGTTTGATAAAAATTGTTTCCTTAAATAAAATCTAAGATAATTTTTAGGTCACCAAATATGCTTTTACCAATATTGTCGATCTATGGACATTCTGCGAGCCATCATGCGAGCTATTCTGGTGTGCGCAAAAACCGTTAGTTATACGTATATAATGTATAAACGAAATATACCTTTCTATTCTACTAATTATTACCAACATTTTTTTACCACCATCTATTAATCGGGCGGAACGAAGTTTGCCAGGCCAGCTAGTTGGGACTGAATGCTGGATAAATTACTCTCTGTTTCGATTTTCAATCACGTTTGGACTAAAGTGGACAGCGATTGATATATTTGCCTGTCCCATTTGGTTGAAAAGGCGTAAGATTTTTCAAAGTGGCATCATTATTTCAACACAACTTTATTAATACCGACCCGCGACAGACGACAATTTAAATTGTTATGATCCACCCAACTAATGCCAACCGAGGTTCCCACCATGATGTCAAATATATTTAGGTCCATTTTATACCTGACCGTTAATTCTGATCGTAAAATATTGTAGACTCCGTGACTTATGTTACCCTACAAGCTGTGCTTATAACAGATTAAAGTGATAAAATAAGTAATTAAGTCTAGAACCTAAGTAAGATTATTGACTCGTTATTGTTTTCGTCGTTATCATTTTATGAATATTTTTTTTTCTAATTAAAATTATATTAACTTTGTTCTTGAATTGTCTTTATGTCTGACACTAGCGAACCACCCCGGCTTCGCACGGGTGGCACTAAAATAAATCGGGATCGAAACTATATTTTGAGTTGGACGAAGTTACATATAGTGATTAATTTTCATTACGATCTGTTCAGTAGTTTCGGAGTTTATCCCGGACAAACATCGTGACACGATATTTTTATAAGATCTATAGCACTCTGGGATACTACACCTTTCTAACCGTGAAAGAATTTTCAAAATCGGTTCAGTAGGTCCAGAGATTACCCCCGACAACCTCACAAACCTTACCTCTTTATAATATTAGTATAGACAAATTAGTAACTGATAAATGTTGCAGTTATATTGTAAAATATAGTCACAGTAATAATTACCTATTATTTAACAATACATACATACAAGAGACGAAGTGCTCAATTCTCTTGCGTTTTTGTTGTTGTTTGTTAGCTCAATACTTCAACATTTATCAACATATTTTGAAAATTCATTTCGCAATCTATAGTTGATGTTTCCAGCTTGGTCCCATTTAAATTTCATCCCGATTTGATGAGTGGTTCCAAAGTTATACAGGATTTTATAAAATTGATGTCGGATCTTTGTAGTATTACTGCGTTTATTATCTTTTAAATAATCTGACTGCTTATTATTCAAATTAAGTACATATAGTGTGTATATATATATAAATTGTATATTAAAAAACCAATGACTAACAGTTCTTCGGGAAGTCATAAGTCTTATGGGGACGTCAGGGAAAAATAACTAACTGTACATCAAACTTTTTCAATTCGTCAAGGGAAATGTTTTTTCCATTATAAGGAACTCTCAGGCAATGAGTTACTCACGGTCGGTCAATTTCCTCCTTGTTATATGTACTTGTCGAAATTATTTGAACTGTAGGCCAATATTATTTATTAGGATATTTTTATAATAAAAATATTCTCATATTGTGATAATAATTTACTAATATTATTTTAAACATTCAAAAAACCCTTGAGCTTGTGTTAAGAGATGGTTCACGACAATACTTGAACTAATTTGCTTTTTTACACCGGACTATTTCGTTTGATAGGTGAGATGCTGCTATCCTATTCCCTTCTCATCCCCTCTTCCTCATTTCTCTCATCTATACCTATCCATTTTCTACAAAAAAGGTGATAGCATCTATAACTCAGGTCAAGGATCAAGAGAAGCGTTTGCTATGTCCTCTACCATAAAAACTTTGTAGTGATTACTTTGTTATTACGTATTCCGTACACGTACAAAATATTGGTCATAAAAGAGATCGCAAAGTGAAACTCCGTTCCGTAGTAGAAGTTTACTCCAGCTAGTATATTACGGTCAGCTGTTACCAAAATAAGTATTCAACAATGTTACTTTATCGAAACATGTAACATTCATGAGTTGTGATTTACTTCAACCCGACTGACCTAGAAAGAGCTCGTGTATATATTGACGACCGCTCCATTGTGATCTCCTTTAGCCTTAACGACTTAACTGATTTTGACGATATTATTTCGACTCCGCCCCCGGTGACCCCAATTCGTTAGTTGTAGGTGCCGTCACAAAACCATTTGGGTATCAAACGCGCTTGATACGTCCTCGAGTATCGAGAAGATGCAATAACCATCGCTCATGAAAACAACTTCGCAGCCAAATCACACACCGTCTTCACCGGCGAGGAGGGCCATCTTATTCTCGATACGGCCACATAGCCTGCAGGGTTTTCTCCCCTATTAATGATAGAAGCGTTGCTGGAGTTTCTTCCGCCACTTCTTCTCCCAGGGTTAACGCTTTCCGATGCGATAGTAATGTTAGCTTTAGAAATTCACGTAATCCGATAATAGGTACTGATCTAGCCGAGGCTCGGCCCTCTCCGGCACCCCTTTTAAATTATCGTGTCTAAAATTTAATATATTCTACAAAAGAATATATCGCCGAGAGTCATAAGAGCAGCTGAAATTAGACAATAAAATCTTACGTAAAGCGCTTTTATCGCTGCATTTCATATAAAATAACGACATTCGCGTTTATACGTGAAGAAGTTTATATGACGGGTGGAGCGTTCATACAATGTGAAAGAGAATACAACACGAATTTGTTTTTAAATATTAAACATTTTTTTTGGTAAAAATAACTGTTAAGTAAAATAAACATACATACATAGTTACAAACATTCACGTACATGACATTAGCAGAATTACATATCGACGGTCCCTACGTACACTATCGAAACTGAAAACGGCTACTTTATATTGTCCACATTATATATAATGTTGACAATATAAAGTAGGCGTTTTCAGTTTCGATAGTGTACGTAGGGACCGTCGATATAGCCTAGATCAGATCCCCAAAACTGACCCACCAGTGTATCGAGCAAATATTCAAGCCCGAATGTAGGGCAACACTGACTGACGTCACGTACACACGACGTAACTACGTTTAGAATAATAGCAAAACTACGCTGTTGGTATATCTCAATAAATAGAGTATTGTTGGTCTTATCGTTTAGTGATGTTAAAACATTGAGACCCATAAAACTGGACTGTAATAGTGGTAACAGCGCCTCGTAGCGGAACACAAGGGAAATACAAGCGAGAAGACAACGCGTTACTACACAATTTATAGCATACTTAAAACCACAGCAATACACTTACTGTTTGTACAGTATGCAATATAAGTAGCACTGATAGAATTTACTCTGTGTCAAAGCGAATGAATGAATCGCAGTGGTTATCATGGTCGCTGTGTTTTTAAATATTATTTTTTACCAATTAAATATGTTTTTTTTACTAAATATACTTATAAAAGAATTTCACATCTTGTCTTAGTCCATCCAATGTAATTAATTAAAAAAAGTAATTGTAATGTTAACTACAAGTGTAAAAAAACCCTTAGTAGTCACTAGTCATTCTAGTCTAGCTAGGTGTAGAGTTTTTTTTTCGTATTATATTATAACTATCGACTAGCTAATTTATTTGATAATTTAAAAAAAGAACACAGTTAATTATTATGCACTCTTTATTTTAGGTTTACTGACAACGAAGTGAAACTCCTCCGATGCCAACAATCACTTTTATGTTCTACCCTCTCCTCTCCTCGCCTCGCCTCACCCCCCTGCACTCGCCACCTCTACTCTCCACCGCGTCATTCGCTCCTACATCCGCTCCTCACCAATACTATCGTTACAATATTTTTAATTTTATATTGATCTCAGATCTAGCTAGGATTTATTTTTATTATTATATAATATCAGGGCAGTTCGCTTCACCGGAATCGCGTGCAAAGTAGGCACGCAACTCACGGGACGACCTGTACCCTTCAAAAATACGGTCGCCCTAAATTAGGACATAGCCAAGCGTTACCAGGGCCCAATAATTTCCTTACTCAATAAATTGAGGCACGAATTGGCATCACTAGCGCTGAGGACGTAGTTCAGCAACGATAACATAACCGTAGTGTGATATAAATTTTGAACACTGCCATCTAGACAAAGGAGAAGAAATTTATTTTTAAAATATGACATCAATCAAATGTCTATTTTCTTTATTATCTTCTGACTACCCTGTTAGGGCAATTGAGTCGTGAAAGTGTTTTGTTTGACAACTTTGTTAACACCAACAACAACTTTTTAATACTGCGCCATCTATGGTTATCTCCTGTGACTTCTTCGAACAAAATTGGTGGTTGTCATACATAGTATTTATTTTTACCTATACAAAAAATTTACAATACGAAAACTTGAAATAGAATCGTTATTTTCAAGTTTTTCAAAGATTTGTTTTTGCACTTTAAAATTTTGTTCTTATTATGTTCCAGTTGTGCTTTTTAAACATTTCTTTGATTCTTAAGTAAGCCAATAGATGTCTCATAAAACAAAATAACAAAAAAATCAAATTGGTTGAAATTTACCCAGTGAAGTAAGAATTTTATACAGTATAGATTTATTGCTAATGTGAAAAAAAATGATAACATTTTTATAATATCACATAAATGTTTTATTTTAAAAGTGAGTACAATTTGAAGTAGCAACATCCGTATAAAAAAGTAATATACAAACAACATGGTGGATCAGCTGTTTTCATTTTTCTTTATCAGTAAATTGTTTCTATAAACGAAGCATTGTATGGTCACATAGCCATGTGTGAATTAAAATGGGCTCCATCGCATCGGTGCTGCAATGGCATTGTCAGGCGTGCGGTCAGATCAACCCAACGGAGAGTGTAAAATGTTTAAAATGTGGTACAAAGAGAATTTCGAGTCATGACAGTGGATCACAAAAACGCTATTTTACGGGAGATTCATCATCGGAATACGCTTCTCGCACGGAAAAAAGTGGAGGCACGACCCCCGGCTCGGAAACGATCGTCATACCGACAACAAACAATTTCAATAGGTGTGTATTTTTAAATCTTATTGACATTCCTACCATTGTTGGTAATGTCAGAAATTATCGATTTTTCTCCACCTATATTTAGGTTATAATTTCCATTGTACTGTAATCGTTTGTGGATGTAGACGGAGACCGTAATCAATATTAACGATTGGCAGGTGTATCGTAATGGTTGTATGTTATTATTAAGCCATAAACATAGCTTTTAATGTGATAGGTATAATGGTAGATAAATGTAGTTTTTTCATTTGATTGCTGAACGTTATAAGTATCTTTGTCTGTTCTTTACTACTAGGTACTATATTTAAATTATTTTACTTACTGATAAAGTTTATAAAGACTATATATTTAGCTAATACCATTAGCAACATGAGCTTATTAGTTATCTATAGTCATTACTAACAAATTGTATATTGCCATAATCTGACTCACTGTTAAATTTTAAATTCCAGTTTCTAAAACATCAATTTAGCTCAAAATGAAATACCTATATTGTTCAATTAGAATATTCATAGTAAACTATTTTAGTGTAGATGTATTGATATTGAAATGCTAGTATTAATTAGTGTATAGGATGAACCAAAGATGTTGGACTTGGAGGTCAGGGAGCATTGACAATTGACTTGGCAATATTTGTTACATTGAATGGATGCAATCTTATTTAGTCTATCATAAAATTATGTAAAGGATATCATTTTACTGATTTTAGTCTTGGCTGAATAAGGTAATAAACAATTGTATTGTTCTATTCTTATTGTTATCATTTTGAAGTCATGTTTTAATGCAACACATGATGTGTTGCATTAAAATAAAATGATCATTGAATTTAATTAGTACTTTTACCATTTTTTGTTAGCAGAAGCTATAAACTTTAGATAGATATAAAAATTTATATAGATTGAATCAATGTTCATTAATTTGACTCTGGACTGGTTTTTACTGGATCCTCTATCCATCATTAAGTATCCCGAAGTGGATCTGCAACCCAATGCACTTATGCAACTTGGTATAAGATGATACTTCTGAATGCTGTCATTGAGAATTATGCTATGCAGACTCCAGTCTTATTATCCTATCTTCCATGATAGGATTAAGAAAGCAGTGTAAGGAAAATGTGGTTTAAAAGAGGGATGTTGTTACTCAAATGTAAGTATGAAAAGTATGCTTTGATTGTTTGGATGTGTTGAAGCTATTAATGAAGGAGTGAAATAATTTTGATGTATACAGATTTATCGTGTGAAAGTGAGTGGCATGGTTGGTAGATTACGACTCTGACAAACTTTGGATGCATACCCATAACTGATACATGTATATATATATAGTACAAGTGAGAGAGGTGTGCCAAGACCAGTGCCCAATGGAAATTTGGCAAAATTTGGAACAAGTTGCGTGCTTCAAGGTTTCTCTCCAATTATGAGATAACTAGCTTCAAGAGAAGAGTGAAGACTGGTTGCAAGATGGTACGCACTAGTTTAACATGACTTAATAAAATTGAAAAGCACAAAAAACTATTTTAAATACATTTTACAATCAAAAGAATGTAACTTAAGGTTAATGTTACAAATTGTTAAATTACTATTAAAGATGTTTAGTTATACAAAAAGAAATGACCTTATTAATTGTTTGTTGAAGTATGGGGTTCTATTACTAGGGTGTTATGTTATAAATTGGTTAACTAATCTGGCATCTTCACAGTACTCACACTGATACAATTTAGCTATACAGTATGTTTAAAATTAAATGATTTTGATTGATAATGCAATAATTTAAAAATGTTCAGTCTACTCTGGTTTTAGTAATGTTGGATGGATTGTAAATACATTTTATAAATATGTGTTACGTGTAATAAATAATGCTTTACTTTTATTATTGCTTCTAACTTAAATCAAATGCAAAAAACATCAAGCTGTACTTATAAATATTTTTTATTATAAAGAGCAAAAACACAACAATTCTTCATATTCATTCTTGACCGAGCACAAGAGAGACGGACAGACTTCTCATGATGTGCATGCAGTGCGATGCACAGACACTACACAAGCATAAGTTCTGAATGTGTGAAGGTGCCAGCTTTAGTTAACCTAGCTATATTATTGTGTTCCATTACAATAATGTTCTATTACTGTTGTGTTGTAGTACAAAAATGTATTACTCTTGTGTTTTATGTCATACTACTGTTATGACCATATCTCATTATTTGTTATATGCATTGCGATTTCATATTATTGATTGTGTTGCGCAGCGGATGGTCGTGCGTGGGGTCAGCGCCGCTGGCGCGGCGCGCTTGGCGCTGCAGCTGCGGCCTGCGCAACGTGTCCGCCGCGTGGCGCTGCACCGCATGCGACGCGCTCGCACCGCACGCCCCCGTATACAGGTTCAATTCACAATATGTTTTTATCTGTAGAAAAAGACCAGGTATATAAGTTGCAGTGGCAATGTACACTAATGGTCATGCGCGACCGATGAAGAATGACGACCTTACAAAAGACTGCTATTCATTCTCTACTTAATGCCAACAAGTCATTAAGTTATTCCAAATATGAGAAATGCTACTTAACATCATGTAAACTGAATTGATGAATTCTTTTTACTATATTACCAATGACTACTTTTATGTTTCTGAACTATGTATTTATGGGTTATTAATATAAACATGTTATTATTAACTATTCCAGACTGTCTGATGATGAAGAGCAATCTTCAGGGATGACGGACAAGGGTAAACCAGCTCAAGGTAAATATTCCCATCGTATTTAACAAATTATAATTAACTAGTTTAATTATAATGATCCACTGCGATGATGATGATGCGAAGATATTGTAACAATTTATAATGATGTGGACCTTCATAAGAAGAGTGAGAGAAAACTAGGGTGTACCATCTTTCGGTCACATGATCACTTAATATTAGGTAGGATCATGGCCAAGCGCTAGATTATTCGTTATTAAAAAAATCTAAGACCTAAGATTGTTTTATTTACAAATGTAATATTTTCAAACTGTGCCGAGTTACAAATTTATATTGCTATATATAAACTTGCTCAAACCCTGTCTCATATGTGATAAATGAGTCAATAAATAAAGTTTACAATACTTCTCTACAGATAACACTATGATAAGGTCCAACACCCTGGCTGTCCCCTCTTACAAGCCTTCATCCAGTTACGCCGATGGCCGACGCCTAAACCTAGATCTGCAATCGTTGCGTTTGTCTCCCACTCAGCTGACAGACCAAGCCCATGGCGTCACAAGGTCCCTGTCGCACGGATCCGTGATCAATTCCCAGCAGAAGTGGTGGAATGTCGAAGAGACCAGAGGAACCATCAATAGGCCTACCAGTCTCATGGTATCCGAGAGATACGGATTTAATACCACCCAGTATAATCCTCGGGAATCCTTCCTCCGGAGTCTACACTCTGTGACGAGGAAACCGAAGAAGTGCAACGAAAGCAAATCGAATTGGGAATTGAATTACGTGAAGGAATATCAAAGGGAGCAGAGTAAGGCTTTGTATCTCAAAAAGTGGGCGTGTAGTAAATGTACACTAGAAAACTCCGGCATCAGAACACACTGCGAAGCATGCCTCTCACCCAGAATATCACCCTTGTCAAGAATCTCCAACACAAGAGGGTTAAGTGTGACCACTCTTGGTAGACACGAAACCGCAAGCAGGAGAGACGGAGCTACATCTCTGCCTACGTCAGGCGGTGTCATGATCACGGTACCGGATTGGCCACAGACGGGCAGTTCCAGTTTGGGCGAATCATTCCGTAGGTCAATTTCTGTGCAGAACTCTCCAGAAATACGGCCTACCTACCGACGGTCTTTTTCCGAACACACTGAGAATCGACCAGTCGGAAAAGTCATTTCAAGCAGAAGAAGTTTAAGTGATTATCACAAATCACCGTATACCGGTACCGATTCGAAAGCTGAACAGAAAGAGAACGTATCGGAAAAGAAGATAGAAGAAGGCAACGCAGAGCTGATCGATAAAGAATGCAGCTGGGACACTAATGCAGAAGGAGTAATTTACGCACTGCCTAATAAAGGCAAGTATAAGGATTTGAATCTGCAACTTCAAGTGAATAATAATGGTACAAGATACTCTTATGTGTCCGTTCAAGACACGAAGACAGTTATGAGTAATTCGCAGAATGAAGTGCTGTACTCTAATGATGTTAGTGAGGGTGATTATGCAAGGATCGATGAACTGTTGGGAACGGAGAACTGCATCTCTCCGGCCAGTGATCCGCAGAATAATGTAAGGACTTCTCATGTGGTGAAAGAGCCAAGTGTTAAGGTGTACAATATGCTGCCGTCCATTGGCAAAGTGTCGCACAACCCGAGGGAGCCGTCTAAAGCGCCTTCTTCACAACAGCAACCTGTGTAAGTCAATTTTATTGTATACTGTATTTTTTAAAATATTTGAAAAAAAATTTGTGGGTATCTTGATAAAATCTAGTATATTCACATAGTCACCATCCATTGAGGTCCGCAACGAAAACAAGAGCTACAAGATGCATTGTTGGTCCAATGGTGGTAGAGCAAGCTTGTAAGCAAGGTTGTAGAGCGAGGGCTTATAGGTAGAGTCATTTGTAATTAATTATAAAAATGGTACAGTCGAGAGTACTTACAGTCCTGGGACAAAACCTTACAGTTTTGGTCCCAGGACAGGCACCGTGGACTATGACACAAGTCGGAGTTCAGTCGGCAAAATGTTACTAATGTACTAAAAGTTTATTACTAAGAAATTTTTAATGAATTAATTTATTTAAGATAAATTAATATGGCAGTGTCGTTTAATAATTAAAGAAAATCAACCGTCGTCAACCTAAAAGGTATCACATGAGTACTAAAAACGAACAAGAAAAACCTCTTCACTCTATACTAGGTTAAACATGATATCTTAAATTATTAAAAAAACATATACAGTTCAGGTTTGTCTCCACTGCATAATTTTGACATGTGAGTGTTGCCTCCCTACATGGAATGTTTTTGGTGGAATATTACTTGGACATTAACAGCCTTTAACTCTATCATTGTGTAGGCACATAGTGTAACTTATTCCCTGTACGTCCGCAGCGCTCGCATGTGGCAGTGCAGCGAGTGCTGGTTCGCGTACAACGCTTGGGGCGCACGCTGCGATGTGTGCCGCAGCGCTAGGCCTCCGCACGCCGTCACTATCGCCGCTGCAACTGCTACCGACAGGGACAGGGAGCATTCCAGGTGATAGTCTAGTTTAGTTGACAGTTTAAAGCCACATACAGATTATTTGGACACAACTTGTACGACCACGACCGTATGTGGACGGCCCGTGCGCCCGCTGCGCAACTCAACTGCGAACGGCCATTTCCAGCAGTTTCAGTGCGCATTCCATTGAGCCGGTTAGTTTTAAAGTTTACATGAAGAGTTTTATCAGTGTTTCAACTATATTATCACTGCAGTGTATAAAAAAGTCGCTATAATTTAAGATTAATAAAATTCTTTCCCCGTGCCATTTGTCTTTTTCATCCATTTTTATAAATACAATCGATGCTATCGCGCACAGTAGGTAGGCTACTGTTCGTGATCGCAGCGTGTAGTCGCTCGCAGTAGGTAGGTTTAAAAAAAAACTGAGATAACAATATGTTTTCGGCAGTGTAAACCCATGGTCCACCCATAAACATATCCTAGGAACTGTCCTATTTATGTCAAGAGTAGCGAATAAAGGCCAAGAAAAATGTTTCCTGATTTATATCGCTTCTTAAATTTTACCTCCACAGTCCGCGACCTCCGACCGTGTCTGAAGCCAGCGGCGTGAAGCAGGAACCTAACCGTAACGAGGCTCCCAAGAAGCTGCAGGTGCCCATCGCCTCTCTAGACCACGACCTTAACAGCGATGAGCTGTTGTTTGCAGTCGGTAAGCACTATTAAATGTGGACGTCGTAACGAACTGGGGTCTAACATTCTGTTGTATGTAATTTGACCCCCAGAATCGCCAACGACGAGCTATGCAAGGGTTCAACCTAATTTGGTTTTTACGATTTAACCCACTTGTGATTTATCTCACATATAATCTAGTACCTGATCAAATAACAGATGAGGGTATAAATTCCCTATGGCGTATCCTAACAAACATAACACATGTGTTTTGTGTACCTCTTTAAACGTTTGTCACTGAAAAAAAATTTGATTAACATTTTTAAAATTAAATAATCACCAAATCCTTAATTTGAATTTATAGTTCATTATAAAATACCAAAAACCGTACAATTGACATATATTGATTGTATTTTATCAGTGTCGGGGTCGGACGGCGGAGCGGGCGCGGCCCTGGGGGCGTGGACGTGCGCGCGCTGCACGCTCGTAAATGAGCCGGCGGCGAGCGCGTGCGCTGCGTGCGCCGGCTCCCGCCCCCCGCAGCACACCTACTGGTGAGTACACGTAGTAACTTCACGTGCCATGCCCTTTGCCGTTAGTTTGGAAATTCTTCAATTCATAGCATGCATATTAGATATCATAAATCTTTACCCTGTATTACAGGTCGTGCAGCTCGTGTACGCTGCGCAACCCGCAGTCGGCGGCGCTGTGTCTCGCCTGCAAGACGCCGCCGGTGCCGCGCCACGGTGTGCCCGCTGCCTCCACAGACGCCAACACGACCACCGGTAAACTAACTTTTAATAAAGGCATTTCTGCATTACTTCTGAGGCTACCTCTACGTTTTTCCTTTCCATGTCTTTTCTGGAAATTGACTCGCAAAGCATTCATACTCTTGTTAGTTGTGTCAGTTGAGGTCAGTTGACATGTGACCTCGGTTTCTCTCCTGGAAAAAATCTTCGTTTATTATAAACTGCCTTTAACTCATCTCCTTTCTCCTTCAGTCGTATCAATTTATAATAATGCTCGGCAGCCTAATATAAGATATATTTTAATTCAAATCATGTATATAATTTTATTGTTATTTTGAACTGTTAATGCAACACACTTGAATGTTGCCATTTTCCATTTATTCTAGTGTAAATAAAGATACAACTTGTATGTATATTTATAGTGTATGGTATTTCTTCAGGGCGCAGTCCTTCACCTAGGCGCAGCAGTCGGCACACTCCGGCGTTGGCACGCCGCGCTGCCAGACACAAAACCCCGCCGCCGGACACCAAGTCAGTATTTAGATTCGGCATATTTTTTAATGTATCGAAATGGGTGTTTTGTCCTTAAGAAAATATAATAATTAATGTAACAAGAATACGCCATCTTTTGATAGGTTTTTGCATTATCTATTATTGGAGCGTTGTCAAGGGCCTACTTCCCGATTGCTCATTTTTTTTGTAAAATGACGCTATATTAAAAAAATAGCTGGAATGGTACGTCACTAATTTTTTACCGTCTTCACCTTGATGAGTGTTCCGAAGAATTGTTTGGAAATACGACAAAGCTCCAAATTCCATCCACACCACCTCGTGTAACTTTCTACCTCGTACAAACGCCTCGTAGAATGATCTGTATACAACGGTATTTCCAAACCAATACGACTTAGTAAGGTACTAGTACTAAGGCAGCGCCCCTCTAATATTGTGGATGTTCATGGGCGGCGGTGATCACTTAGCTTTAGGCGACCCGATGCAGGTTTGATCCATTCTCCAGTCCAGGGTCCAATTTGATCCAAACATCTTTCCATAATAGTAACAACCTAAAATAATCACTGTCATAAAAATTTTGAATCAATTTTTCGAGATAATCATCAGATCAACGGACCTAGGTATGTTGCACTGACATCTGTCAAAACGGTCCGTCATTATGACAGCTGTCAGTACTGAAGGGAGTCTCTGTTTTTAGAGCGGAGTCTGGCGAGTGGGCGTGCTCTGAATGTACATATGTGAACTGCGCGTCGGCGGCGGCGTGCGAGATGTGCCAGTCACCGCGCAGCCGGCTGCTGCCCGCCGCGCCCGACCAGCCCTCGCTAGACGATGACGACTCGCGTACGTACACCACTCGTAAACGACTCATACAAAAAGTCATACACGACTCATACAAGTCATACACGACTCCCACAAAACGTCATATACAACTCATACGAATATTATACACGACTCGTACAGTCATACACGCCTCATATACGTTGGTATACATCTACTATTGTTCTGGCAGTAACTAAAAAATTGTCCTGTTTACATGAAATGGGTATTACGTAATTATTTCGTTTCACAGCAGACGGGTCGGAGGCTGAGAGGCAAGAAAGTACCCCCATGGAAATATTGCGACTTAGAGAGGAAAGCCACGCGTGGACACAGTGGCAGGAAGTGCTGGCGCAGTGCTCTGCTGTGAGTTGACAATTCCTAAATTCTATTGTTTAGTTGACAAGGTTTAACTTTATCTGTTTTTGTTTTTTTTT
>JWHW01028696.1:313192-335858 GCA_000931545.1 Papilio glaucus | reverse complement strand
CGTTTTCTAAACTGTAGGAAGCCAGGTGTCGCCAGTTTATTTATAAAAAGGAGGCAAACGAATCTGACAATCTGATTTGGGGATAAGATTCAACATCATTCGTCTTGCACATCTGTGTCATAGACAGACATTTTGTGTCTGATAAATGTAGAATGTTAATAGGCACTGCGTTAAATACATACCAGCGTATTTTGTAAAATATTAATTAACATACAATAGGCCGCTATACAATTGTTAAATATCTGGGTTAGGTGATTGTTTCAAAGAACGCTAACGAAATGAAAAAAAAATCGTTAGCGAATTCTTCAGAGTGTAAATGAATTTTATTACACACCAGCAATCCAACCCAACTGCGTTCGTTCGGTTACATTGATAAACAAATAAAAAATGTCCTCGGTTACTCGCCGATAGATGAGCTTTCTATAGGTTAAATAATTTTTAAAATCGGTCCCGTAGTTTTTGATCCTATCCGGAACAAACAATCAAAATTTTTCGCTTTATAATATTAGCATAGATAACACCAAAAGTAATAGAAAAGTACATACTCTCTTAACTGCACGCGTCGATGTATTTTTGAAGCCAATACCTAAGAGGTAGCTGTTACCCATTTGTGCACAATTCGATTATTAAAATATTATATATGTTTAATACAAGTTATTGAACTTGGTATTGACCATGGACCAAAAATTTACCAAAGATAAACCAGCACTGACCGAAATGGAAAAACTATAACGTTTTGGGTACTTCCACGGTTAAGCCTTCGTTCTGTTTAAACATAAGCAAGGTTCGAACACGAGGCTATCATGTAAACTTTATGATATTACTTAAACCCTTCCTTCAAATTTCAGGTGAAATGTTGGCAACATGTATGTACATTTGTATATTAATGTGTAAATTATTAGTTTATTACATTAGTTGACACAATGATCGAACATACGTGGGATCATTGTGTCAACTGTTGTAGCCACTCTTTTATAACATTTTAACATCTATTTCACAACCTTAACCACCACGCGGCCTCGAGATTGTTGTACTATTCTCGGGTTCGATATCCGACCAAGGTCAATTATTAATATTCTCGTATATAATAAAAATATATATATCGACTCCAACATTTTTTTATGAAATTTTGTATCCAGATTCGGTTTTTGTTTTTAAAATATTTCTATACAGTGCGCCATCTTTTGATAGGTATTTCCATTTGAAGCGTTGTCAAGGGCTAACTTACTGATATCGCATATTTTTGTTAGATGGATCTCTATTGAAAATAATAAAATCTTACTTATAAAAGACGAAGCAGAGCAAAGCTCGGGTCACATATTAACAGAAAATATTTAGATATTAAGTGATCACTACCCTTAGGCATCTCCAAAAAGGTAATGAGTTGCAGATGCGTTGCCTACCTTTAATGGATAGAGGAGGGGATGGACTGGAGAAATAATATTTCTTTTGTCTATCAATCCCCTGGCCTGCCAAATCCTCATTTCTTAATAGAAAACTTCTTAATAAGAAAGCGATGGGTAAGAATTAGGCCTCAGGCACAAGTAGTCATCAAGGTAAACGTAGTACTACTTCACACCTGTTTTCTGTGAGGTCGTGGTATATCACCGGTCGAGCCGGCCCATTTTTGCAACAGATGTTGTTGCGGGCTCTATTTACACTGTTAAAAAAATTGGAGGAGACAATCGTCATATAAGTTTATTTTAAAGCAATCATTGACGTGAATTAATTCATCATTGTTACTGATTAGTTTCTTAACAACATAAACTAAAGACCTGCGAACTTTAGCAACCTACATATGAATAATTTACATTTATTTGCATTGCCAATTAATGTCGAGTGGGAATTAGACGATACACAACTTTATCTTTCGTATCATCATGTCATATATTTTATATATGTATCATAGTTTGTGTTGATTATATCATTATATGTTTATTTTTATTTGCTTTATACTTTTATGTGGTTGAATGAATAGGAATGATGAGTGAGGATGAATAGAAATTAAAACACAAGTAGGTGAGCCATAGAGCAGAACATACGTCACGAACTAGGTTTTGCCTAAGTACTTACAAACGTCTGTTTTATATGTCACCGATTAATAACATGTTTTCGCATATAGTATTAAATTAGCCTGTTAACATTAGCATTATTTTATTACTAATTAAGAATAATTACATTTTTCTTTTTTGTTCGTGATACTTAACTAAGTATGACGAACAAAAAAGAAACTAAAGTTATATTACGCATTCATCCAGCTTTTGATTAGTTCATTCTCAATAGAATTTGGAGAAGAATAGAACAGATCTAAGTCATGAGAGTCAATCAGTCTATTAACTAAGCCTGCACATCTCACAAAGAAAGCGTTCCGTCTGTAATTTGTTGAATAATAGGGAATATTGATAAGATTTAGCTTACGAACTGGCTTTGTGGGTAACCCTTATTTCTATAGTAGATAGAAGTTGGTAGAGTCTATTAGAGATTGAGCTAATTTGACTTAAAACATTTTATCGGCAACTTCCCGCCTTAAGATTAGCGGTAAAAAGTGATGCCTCCTGCATCCGGCTTCATAATTGGAATTTAAAGCATTGCATTGATATTGTAATTATAACAAAAAACGAGCCTGTTTATGTAGACATCATACTGTGGGCTCTATATTTGTGAACAGCACTCGAGCTTTACCGACAACATTGTGAATTTGTTTCTCATATTTTAGTTTTTTGTCATGCGTTGCACCTAAGTCACGCATTTCATCCAGAGTCAAAAGCTTATGACCCGTAATAGAATATGTGTGAAAAAAAAATGAGTTACTAGATAGTATCAAAATTCTCAAGGACTCAGGGCGAGTATGTCCTGCAGTGGGCTACCGCAGGATTATGTGTCGCCAATTAATCGGTCTACCGCATTCGAGATTTATAATTTAAACGTTTATGGTATGTTCTTATAGATCCGTGCCTTTACATATTGCGGTTTGCGTCACAGCTGCAGTTCGACGTGAAACAGCACGACGTGAGTATGACAGCGTTGCGCTTAGTGCAGAGGATGAAGAGAGACTCTATACATTCTGGTCGGCGTCCATCGGGTATATGTGGAGCGGGTAAGCTACATATTGTGTATTACAACTCTCTGCCGGCAAAATACTAGAAAAGGGTACATGATTAATAAAGTACTCATTCTATTTACAAATCAAGAGAACAGAGATTTTGTATTTCGTTTTCCTATTATCCTAGCAAATCCCCTTATATCCACAGCTTTCGTTGTCGTTATTCTTAAGTATATTGCGAAATCCTGAGTTTACTGGTTATTAATAACGCTAACGCCCGAAATGTTTGCGTTGAAACATATAACGAATGTTCATCCAGCATGGCGTCTAGTAATATAAAGACTTCACAGAAGACAAGCGTGAAGTAGAATTATTCTGCCTTTTGGCTAAATACTGAGGCCTTTAAGCCTTCAGGTCAAAACTATTTGACGGGGGAGGGGATGGAGTTGAAAAGAAATATCCTTTTTTTGTTTATCCTCAGATGCTTATGGGTAGCACTTTATATCTAGACAACCGCTTACTCGTTTGCTACCTTTTTCAAGAAAAATTTGCATTCTCTATCTGCAGATAATAATTTACAATAATTATGTTGCATTGTTTATGTTCTGAAATCTATCACTCTTATTTCCAGCGTTACTGATAGCTGCCCGCCTCCATGACTTCTCAAGAACACCGGCGGACGTGGTGCGGATAGTGAAAGTGCACGAGTCGACGCTAAGAAAGCGTTTGCTAGAGTTCGGAGAGACGCCCTCCAGCGCGCTAACACTGGACGAGTTCATGACCGTTGATTTGGAGGAAGAACAAGATCCGCCAGCGTTCAGAGCTGCAAGGAAAAAAGACAAGGAAAGACTTCAGAAGGTACGCTACAGCTTACGCTGCCGTAATCACACAATCTGATTTGAACACCAAGGCAGGTCGTCAACTTGCTTCATAACGAGTGTTCGTTTGTTGCTTTGGTTCACCATGTTTCTGCTGCCAATACTTCCAACCTTCAATATAAACCATCGGTTAACCAAAAGAACGGATCAGTATAGTTATACGTAATACTTCGAATCGTCTGCGGGAGCGTTAAGAACTCACGGAACGATGATAGCCCTTGCCCGCCGCGGTTACCGGCTCGCGGCTTCTGTAGAAAGCAGATATGTATGTAAAAAATTGAATACATTTTCACGACGCGTTTTACGCCGGCAAAGTATGCGATCGTTTACGGCTCCCGTCGCACCAGCGGGCAACTAGTCGATACGCGCGGTCCGTACTTGCTACTACGCTACTACGTACACTACGCGTACTAGGAATAGAGCTGCGGCAGGCGCGGATAAAAATCGCTCTGTCAGTCTTTAGGCCAAGAAGTTTTTCTTTTATTTGTTGTCTCGCTTCTCCAATAACAACCAATAATGCATAACTGTCTTTAAATATAATTAAAAGTATTTTACAACGTTTAATTGTAAAAAAAAATGTAATTTACCTTTACTCCAGCCTACATATCTCCATCTTTGATTAAACTACACTCTTGTCAAACTTACATTAATAAGGAGGATTATAAAATTTACTATTTGCATTTTTATAAAGATATTCGTTCTTTTTTACAGTTAATGGAAGAAGAGGATGGCGAAAGGGAACTGACTGAGCTACAAAAGGAGATTGAATTTCAATTAGAAAAAGACAACACGCGACGAAGAAAGGTTGCCGCCGCCAATACCATTTCACCAGTAAGCATCGGTATGGAACATCGCAATAACTCGTAGTTTAAATGCTTAGCAGTAAAGTTAAACCTAAGAACCTCAGTCGTTTACTCATCCTAAGATGTTACGTGATCTCTTGCCCTTAATGACAAGAAATGTTAAACAAAAACAAAACCGACTTCAAATAAACTATATTCAAAAACAACAAATGCAATTAAAAATATAAAATAACTTTACACAATTAAACATATGAATAATTCTTAATCATAATTATTTGGAGTCGATGTCAGCGTCAGCTAAGGAAATACCAATATACGAGGATGCCTTAAGAAAACATTTTACAAATGAACTTTATACTATACTAGTGACCCGCTGCGGCTTCGCCTGGGTACCACTAAATATGTTGATCAGATCGCTACCAAACACAGCTGTAGCTAGCTAAACTATAGGACTTACATTAAAATGACGTATAAAATAATTTTAGCTCTTAGCATAAGCTAAATAGAAGTCCGCGATGACATATATCTATCTTCTATGGTTGTCTCACAATAACCAATTTTTTCTTTCAAGAGCAACAATTATTTCATACATCATTTTAATGTAAGACTTATAGTTTCGCCAAGTAGTAGTAAGCCAAGAAAGTGAAATTCAACTTTGTCTTATTATGCATTATTAAGAATAACTCAAAAACTACCGGTCGAATCTTGACGAAATAAATTGAGACCAAAGGGAAAGCGTTAGCTCTCGAACAAAAAAAGTTCTGAGGTAACAAACAAAAAAAAAACGTACAGACGAATTGATAACCTTTTTGAAGTCGGTCAAAAAGTCAATTTCAATATCAAATTAGTGCAGCGTGACTTTAAACAGGAAATAAGAAAGATATAGGTGAAGAGAGTTATAGGTGAATATAGAAGAGATGGAAAAGACTTACTGCTTCTTCACTCATCAAGTTAATGTGTAGTATGTTATAATGCCCCGCTGTAAAGAGGCGCACCTAGATCAATTTAAGTGGTAGGTCGAGGTCGAGTCTGATATATTTAGTAATTGTCTCCGCAAGCGCGGTTGTGTTCAGACATTTACTACAGCCATGGTAATACGTGTCTGAAATATGGTCAACAGGTTGGAACAGTCTGCAAAACATGCACAACAATGACGTGGGTTTGAATCCGCCATTCGACTATTGTCGTGAACTATGTCCTAGTCTTTAAGAAAACATATTAGCAAAATATATTAGCTATTTTCTTTAAAAGCGCATCGTTTAAAAGCTTATAGAGTGTCAACTTATTCCAGATGAAGGTTCAACGGAGGACGTGGAAGCTTCTAGATTTGCAGCAGAAGACACGCTGGACCTGCTGGGCGAGCTCGCGCGGGAGACCGACTCGAAATCCGGCGGCGACCGGAAACAGGACAAACTCAAATTAGAAAAAGGACTCGGTTATTATATTTTCATTTTATACAACAATGATATTAGAATAATGATGAACCTCCTTAGACTATATATTGTAACTCTGCGCACAAATACATGCGCATGATCACGCATCCATATGCATACGCACACCGGCTCCATTCCACTTTCTTTCCAGTTGATCTTGTCGTAATAGATCGAGTAAAATATTATTGAAGTCTTTATTTGTGACACATCCAGTCTTGTACTTTTAGGTTTTTATTGTGGTTAACATTGTGTCCGGGCTATTGATTACGAAGTCATTGCCGATTGACGATAACGTCATACGATGAAACGCTTAGATCAATTCGTTAATGTGAACAAGTATTCTTTCCCTCTTTTTTTTCTTATCTTACATCTATGAAGTATATTTAGAGTTGGAATGAAACTAATTTTACGTACGTTTATTTTGAGTTTTTGGTCTCCAGGTTTCGAGTACTTTGCAGCGCACATACATAGTCACGGGGAGGTCTGATGTGTTCGATGATCCAATGTCCTAAGCGCTGTGAAGTTCTCGAAACATAGGGAACAAAAACTTAAAATAAACGCGATAAAAACTGAAAAAATATTCATATTCCAATGTGTAGTATTCGCTTAGAATAAGAAATCATTACATTTAGAATGTTTTACATTGCATCCCCTTCCATCGCAGGTCCAGACCTGGCAGTGATCGGTCTAGGTCAGCCGGATGAGAAAACAGACAAGTTCCTAAAGCCCGAGCCCAAGTCGCAGTTCAGCAAGGACCTGCACGACGCTGACGAGCTGAAGCTCAGCGAGCACGACGAGGAGTACGTCAGCTCGCTCATCATGAGCGAAGCAGAAGCTCAGCTTAAGACCAGGCTGTGGAATAACATGAACGCTGGATATTTGAAAGAACAAAAAAGTATGTACGATATAAACATTATTTATTGTAATTGTATCTCATTATCATCTTCTACTATAAACTCCGAAACTACTAAACCGATCACGATGAAATTTGGCCACTATGTATAATTTGGTCCAACTTAATTATTTCGATAATAATATTTATTACGATTGTTGGCCTCAATATTTGTTATTATAAATTAAATGTTTTAATTATTTTAAAGTTAAATACGTTTCTACCAATTGGCGGTATTAGTTAGTTAAATGATTCAAAATATTTTGTCATCCACGCCGTTGATACACTTCACTCGTGTTTTCCTGTTAGATAATAAGTTTCACCCACGTGAAGCCGGGGCACTGTCGCTAGTGCTTGTGCGTGTGTGGTTTGGGGATGATTTAAATTCAAAATTGGGAGCGCACAAGTTGCGCCGCCATCGAGTTTGAGGCATGATCGGCATGGCGTTTATTTTGTCATTACGCTTATTTGTTTTCTATTTTCCAATCTTTTACTATAATAAATTTCTATTTTACTATATCTACCTCACATTAACTGCAACTGATCCTAATATAGTAGCATATATTAATTTTTATTTTATATGCACTCAGTAAAAGAAGAAATGCGCGCTCGAGAAAAGGAAGAAGGCAAGAAAAAGAAAGTCCGCGGTTCTTACAAAAAGAAAGTAGCACTGAACGCGGCGACCGCGGGCGAGGCTATCGAGAAGATGTTAGCAGAAAAGAAGATGAGCTCCAAAATCAATTACGACATATTGAAGAGCCTCGACCAGCCCGGCTCGCTAGTGTCAACCACCCCCACGGTGACAGTCCCAACCCCTCCGACTGCACCTACAACGCCAGCAAGGACAGTAGACGAGTAAGTTTCTCAAACAAGTCAAAGCAATTAAACACAATGGGAGGGGGAAGAGGATAGGAGGGGTGAGGGGATGAACAGGAGAAGGATCTATCTCCCTTCTTTCTCTTCCATCTTTTTCCTGTCTATCCATCCTACTCTGTCCATTAAAGGTAGGCAACTTAACTGCGACTTCTTCCATAAAAAAATCTCAATCATAAATCTGAAGACTTTGGATGGAATTATGGCCGGTACATACAAACGACGTTCAATTCGTATTATGAAATTTTGTACTTTTTATTTTTTTAGAAATAATGGTCTTTAACCGCGACACAAGATGGCTGAAAATAACTGTTACGCAGGTCTAAAACCATATATTATAGTCTCAAACTTACACAATACCTTATTGAACACTAAACAGCTGTACATTGTTGTTTTATAAGTAATTCATAAAAACCAGTAATAAATATAAAAAGCCAAGAGGTGCAAAAATAGTTTATTATTAAGGTTTTACCTGTGACCGTGTGATCTTCATTTGATCCGATCATTACGTTTCTTATTATTCAAAGGTCCAAGCTCGAGACGCCGAAAGAAACGGTGCCCGCATCGCCGGTGCCTCGTAAGCGCAAGAAGAAGACTGCGCCCTCCACGCCCATCGCCGCACCCGCCCGGAGCCCGAAGGTCGCGCCGCCCACGCCCACACCCAAACCCGCAGAAACTGGTAAGATTCTTTTAATGAACGTAAAGTATATTTGACTTAAAAGCACATACTGCATTTTTAGGGTAATGAAAATGATAACTGTAACAAAACACGTGTTATTTATGCTGTTCGAAAGTAACGCGCCTCGCGACTATCTCTCATTTTCTCCTTATTTCAACGTCTTTCTTCTCTTTCTTGTAACGAAATTTGTCTAAACATGTCGCGTCCTTAAAATTTCTCTCTCCAAGTCTCCAATCTCTGCATAAACTAATTAAATAACGGCTTAACTCGCGTGTAATCCGGTCTATGTACCGACTAGTTTCGAGCCCGTCGGGTCACCCTTCTTCAGGGTGAGTGGGACTGGGGTTAGTTCGCGGTCGCAGCCCGCACACGTGAATTTAAAAATGTCTCACGAAAGTTTAAATAATTTGATTTTAATAATTTGTGTCATCATTACAGAAGTTTGATTTAAAAATGTATATTTTTTTTAGAAAACATCGATGACTATGAGGAAGATCTGGAGCCGGAAGCGACAGAAGTGGGCAGCGAAATGTCCCTCGCCGCCTTGCTGCAGAACGGCCACGATGACGACTACTACGGTTACGACGAATATTAAAGATAATTTAAGTTATACGTATTTACCAGTGGTCTGTAGCTCAATATGTAGAAGTGTTAGTAAATTTTGCCATTCTTCATCAAATATAGCCGTGCAGGTTACCAAAGGTTAATTTACGATTATAAGAATAATGTATACGGTTCGTGTAGAAACAAAACTGGCAATATTTAATGCATAATTATTTTGATGCATTTTTTAAGAAATATTCCCGAGGCCGGCCTTAAAAACTGTAACCGGAAACCTATACTGTACTGCATTTATAATGTGCCGACCCCACATAAGCGGGAAAAAGGCTGGGAGATGATATGATTTTATTGGAAACATGTTAAGATATTTGTTTTATACAAATATCTTAACATGTTTCTAACAATAGCAGTTTGATAAAAAATGGATGCCGATGGGTTTGCTTTGACTCATATATTATTCACTGCCAAACTTGTTACGCATCTAGTCGTAACGCGGTCAACGCAGTCAAAATATGTATGAAAATATTACATTTTAACGGCGACGGCAGACGCTGCTGCTGTCTCACCGCTACGGCTGCAGTACGCATAGATATACTTAAACTAGCTAAATGGCTATACGCACTGTGATCAATGTTCACGTCGTGCATCCAAACGCTCAGTACGTATGAAGCCACACCAAAACAGTTTGGTAGATAAATCAACGTGTGTGAAGGTAAATAATACGAAAAATAAAAAAGTGACGAGTCTCAGATAAGGTAAGTTATATCATATGCACTAGGATCAGTAGCAGAGGCTCTAATTGTATTAAAGTAATATTTAAATAAAGAGATTAGGTCGTTTCGCCTCGCATTAAATCGGGACACATTTACGAAGTTAGCAGCCAACCTTCAGCATTGAAAAGGCATTAGAAGAAGATAAAGAATATATAAAGCCTGCTTGAAATGTGTTAAAAAATATGTATATATTTTAGAAGAGGTTTTTCGAATTATAAGTAAATCCACAAATTCTTCTTGTTTTAAAAGACTTTGTATTTTTTAATTTTATAGATCAATTGTAGTAGTTTGTATTTTTTTATTACTTAATAGATATAAAAGAAGTATTTGTTGTATGTGAAGTTGAGTGAAAAAATAGTATTATATTATTAACAGAAATAAGTTGTGTTTAAAATGTAGATACATTCTGAAACAGACTGTTGACAGTTGTCAGAGAATAGTAAATAGGCTGTTGCTAAACTATTGCATACCATCTATCTACCACATCACCACCATCAAGGAAGGATGGCAAGCGCTAGTTTATTCAATATATAAAGAAAAATTACGTGGAATCATTTAATCTGATTTAGATAATAATATTATTGTATACATCACTTCAGATTCCACATAATTTTTCTTTCATCATTCATATCATAGGACTCATTTGAAGTTATGGATACTATACACTAATATAGCTAACTTTATAACAACACAAGGCATAGTAACCTCAGTCTTTTGTCAACTATAGCGTCAATCATGAAGGTTTAATTATAATATTTAAAAAAGTATTTTATTGCTCCGTGTATCAAGAATGTTTATTTTCTTTTAATTGTATAAAAAAATAAATTGTGTTGTTTTTTAATGATTTAAAATTGTCATAAGTTAACTGTACATGTAAATAAATAGATTTTTTCCATTTTATAATAATGAGAAGAAATGCTTTTAATTTTCTTAGTGAGTGAGTGAGACACGCGTCCACCATACATATATGTACTCTATTGAGTAGTATTTGCTTAGTTAATTTGTAATAATTATATTAATTATAGTAGTTAATTTGTAATATTTGTAGTAAATTGTTTAGCTAATTTGTCTATTTAAATTGTATTTGTCCTTAAAAATGGATTTGAGATGTAAAAGTGATAAAAGAAACATTGCCGTTTAATTCGTAGTTTTAATTACGTATCGTATTTTAGATATTTTACAGACTGAAGGCATTCTTAGTGTACATTTTTTTTATTTCTGCCTTAAAAATGAATAATGTAGTTTATTAAAGAACTTCAATTGTTTTATTATATATAACTTTAAACTTTCGTGGTTTTTACTTACAAAAGGTTTGTAAGAAACGGGATTCTTACCACGATTAGCGTTTTTGAGCTCCCGATATTTCGGCACATTGCATGCGCCATGGTCACGGGCTGACTCAGTCAGGTAAGAATCCCGTTTCTTACAAACTGTTTTATTATAACTTAGTTTTTATTCATGATCATATACCGGCAACAGTAGTAGCTCCCCCTCATAATTCTTGCGTATACTAACCTACCGAAGGCACTGCCCCAGATCACCTATCTAAGTACATGTTGCTCTAAGTCTCGCTAAGTGACCGGCACACCCTTAATGACGCCATCACTTATAGAAACATTGAAGTCCGCGAATTAAAATGTCCCGTGCACCTTTTAGTCTTAATTTTTATGCTTTTAGTGTTTAGTTTTTATTGCTTAATTTAACCTCAATATTGCTAAATCGAATAACTTCAATCTCAATTGTTCTCAGTAAAACAATCCTTAGCAAACATCAATATTTATTTATACATATTTTGTAGTAACATATTTAATTATATCTTTTGTTTCATCGAGATGCGATCCTTAAATATATATAGTATGTTAGGCGTGACTTAAATAAGATTATAAATAGGGATATAAGAGAAAAGTGTCGCTTAAAAGTGGAAGCTGAGACTAGAATTAAGAAAGGTGGTTTGGGCATGTTTAAAGAATGAATGAATAGAAAGTAACAAGACAAGTTCATGTCGCAAAAGTGAGTGGCAGTGTTGTTGTTAGGGACACCTCCTCCTCCATAGGAACTTATGTTGATCAGATTAGTGACGTACTAAAGAAAGACGATATTTGTAGTACCTGTAACTTTTAAGCATGTATGCGTGAATTTATAGATGTAGAAGAAGCGTGAGAGGTGTGCCAGGATCGCATCGTTCATAGTACGATAAGCCAAAGATATATCTTAGCAAGTAATTATTTTGTACATGTATCACCGACCGATTATGAACATCGTCAGTTTAAAAACAAACTAGTCAAATTATAAATTGTCAGCAAATTGTAAGAAAGAAGTTTTTTGCGTTTGATATGACACGTCAAATTGTTAATTATTTTTTTCAGTTCACAATTTGCTGACAGTTTATAATTTACCGAGGCCGATTAAAAACTGATGTAGTTCACAATTGATAGGTAACACATACTACTAGTCCAACAATAAGCGACTGACCCAGCACCAGCACCGCGTATAATATAATCATTATATTTTAATCTATCCTGAGTCATGGATTGGTCTGTGACATAAGTAATGAAATATTCTATAAAATCAGGATTGCAGTAGTGAGTAATAAGCTTGTCCACAGGTCTTGACACGTAACAATGACGTCATATGTAATAACACCCTCTGATGAGTTTTGCTAATTATTATTGATACGATTTTGACCTTTTATTATTAAATCTTATTCTTTGAAAGAGAAATGGTAAAAATATGTAGACATAATTATATAAATATTTATGTCTACAATTGGTGTGATTTGAAATGAGAAACTAATTTAAAAGCGCAACAGCAACACTACGGGCCGGACGAAACTTGTCGCTACATGAACGCTCGACTTGCTTCCGCGGCCCCGGTGCAGCGGGGTACAACAGTGATACGTGTGAACTTGTATAAAATGATCATAAACATTCATACACCACATACAGTATTATGAAGTAAACAGTTCTAATCGCAATTAACAAGTGATAATTTACACCAAAAGTGTATAAAAACCTGTGACTAAAACAAAATATTATGGGGTTTTTATGTCGTTCTCAAAAAAGAACCAAAATTGTGCGTACTAATTTTGTTATGACATCGAAGATTCAAAAATATCTGAAATCAAAAAGTGGTCAAATCATCTTTCGAATGAATTTCATTCAATTGTTAAACGACTCTTCAATACTTCTTATAAGACCGTAAGTACGATTAAATTTGTTTTTATGCTATAGAGGTAACTTATGTGTTATTTCCGGTAGTATATTTATTTTAATATTATTTATAATATTTCAGTATCCACTTTTTTATTAAATAAATTGAAATGAATTGTTATTTTTTGTCAAAGCATACATTTTTACAACTTTCATTTCGTAATTATAAAAATAATCCTTTTCATTGATTTTTAAATTTCCCGCTTGCGTTACAAAGCCCAAGTTTGTAAAGCCAGGGTTGCTATAAAAATGCCTAGGTTAATGTATGGCTGGACAGTCTAAAAAACAAATTCTTTGGGAAATTAACATTTAAACTTTGAAGGTAGAGGTAACAAGCGGTATCGAAATTTATAAAAATTCAGTATTGATATTTAGTTTGTATGCAACGAAACACTTTTATCGCAAGATAAAATATTTTAATGATCGTTTATTATCTACAATTTTATCCACTTCCCCATTACATATGTTAAATTAAAATTAAGGTTGTAAATGCCAGAGGCCAGACACTTATTCTCCAATCTAGAAATATTGACGTAAAATGATGTTAAAGTAACCAATTCCATTTTAAATAAAATGAAATCAAGATTGAAATTAGTATTTTACATTTTCTTCACATGATTTTAAATGAGTTCGCACAATTTGTTTTTATTTATAAAAATATGTTCATGTATATAGTGATAGTAAACATTATTAACGTAGCTTTCCTTTGTATATGTTGGCTAGCATGTACAGTGAATTTGTCTATAGATTAGAAAAAGACCAACGCGAAGTTAGCATAACTCAACTCAATGTAAAAACACGATTACATTTTAGTTTGTGTTTATGAATATGCGATTTGTTACACCTTGAGCGGTTTAGTATCAATTTTGTAACGATCTATTTTAAAAATCGTGAAATTTTCCAAATACGTGATTGGAATAAGCTTATTACAATCATAATAATTCATGTTTCAGAAAGTGAAGTGTAAATCCTTCTGGGATTGTGGAATAATGAAAAGCAGTGCATTTATCGCTTTGTAGCGATGTGTGAATTTAGTAATTTGAATTGATAGTGATTTAATCTAATTCATGGTGTTTCAGAAAATATTAGTGTCATTTGTAAAGCATAGTTCGAATCATAGGGTCCATAAAGGAGCAGACGGATTCTATCATGGTCGTAAAACGGTGAGTTTTTTACAACGTGGTACTTGTACGTAAAGATTATTAACAACATGAAATCGTTGCCAAACTCGTTTCTTCAAGTCTAATTAGTCAAAAATACATTGTTTCTATAAGTTATCATTCTTAAATTCCTGACGTTTGTTCATAGCGGATTCATTCATAACTTAGCTGAAATGCTTTGTACGTTTAGCCTTGTTTGTTTACTTTGGTTAAAGTGCATCTTATTTCTCTATCTTATCTCGTATACAGTTGAGTTTATATTTAAACGTTATTACAAATCTATCTTAGTTAAAATTTCTTTGTTTACCACACTGCATTGATTCATACAGTGCCAAGTAGTTTGTTGTTCAATTGTTTTTGGTTGACAAGGTTTTAATTTTATTATAACAATTATATCTGTATGTCACACTAATGAATTCTCGATCGCCAATTGTTGGAAATGCGACCTGTAAGTAAAACAATGATTAATCCCAGTAATCTCAGTTTATTGAATTTTACATTCTAAATATCATTTGCTCAACTTTCAATTTAAAAGTAGTGAAAAAGAGGCAGCAGATGTATATGGCAGATGCTATGGTTAAAAAGACTAAAGAGTTTAATAATTTATATTGCTAAGAATTTAGATAAAATAAGATAAACAAACTGTTTTGATAATGAGTTATATAAATTAATAAAAGTTACCTTCATGTCCATTTAGCTTAAAAAGCTGTACAATAACTTTTAACATAAAATTAAAACAATTTAATAGTGAACATAGCTCAGTAGATAAGTATTTAGCTACAGTATTCAGTAATTTGATGGGGATCAATTGACAGTGCATTACAATGAATTTACATATTTTAGATTTTTCTGTACGAAGAAACACTTGTGTCTCATGTTTGGTATGGACATGTTTTGAGGAGGGAAGAATGGCAAGTGACTAGGATACATTAAGACATGAATGTGGAAGGTTATGTTGTCAAGATTGTGTGGGAAGAAGGTGATAGGCTTAGAAAGAGTTGAATGGATTCTGTGAAAGGTGATATGATCTCTCCACTTTTGAAATCACAGATGATAAATTGATTTGGAAAACAATAACCTGTTATGCCATCCCCACATAAATTGGGAACAGATGATGATATTTTGGTAATTGGGTCAGTTTCTATCAATTTTACAGATTTATTACAGACACAGATTTTATTTTATTACATTGTTTTTATTGTAGATTTATTATTCATATATAGATACAGACAGTTAAATTCTCAAAGTTAAAAAGGTATAATAGTAGGGCTTTTTATTATTTGATTTCATCCATATGTATCTTAAGCCTCATTTGTTTTGAGCATACTACTTCGTAGTGCCAAATTCATTGCAAAGATTTGTTGGAATCAATTATAATTTTGAATGCTTCTACTGGCTGAAATTATATTTTTTAATAATATTTTTGTTTATGGACGATGGAGCAAGTGCATTAACTGATGTCAAGTAATCACTGCTATCTATAGACATCAATAAAACCCAAAAGAATTACCTATGAGAATATTATGTAGCTTTTATGTTACAAGCGGAAGGTCAAACAAAAAAGATATAGTAATTAAGCTCACTTATCACACAATCAGCAGAATTATAAAATATGTCTATATCATGAAAATCCACTATTGAAGACGTTACGGTATTTTTCTTGTAAGGCTGGATCAGATTTGGTTAATTTGTGCAAAAGCTGCCACCAATGCATGTCTCTTTAAAAGTTCTAGTCCCAGTTTTAGAACATAACCTGGTCCAGTATGAGAAACAAAAAATGCCAGTTATGTAAAATTTTTATTTGATGTAGCTGTATGGACTTACTGGGATCACTCCTGGAGATCACTGGCAACATCATTGTAACTCCAAGTATGTGTGATGTGATATTAATTAAGGAAAATGATAAACCTGTAGGAACTATGATTTTGTAAAACATCCGGTTGAGTCTTTGGTACCCAAAATATTAATTTTGGCATATACATATATTTGGCAGGTATGTATTATATATCATATGTCAACCCAAAAAGGAAAACCTTTTTGATAGAATTAACTTTAAACTCATGCAACAATTGGAAATGATTGTTTTTTATTTATATAGCTAGTACTATGAGAGTGGTAGAGACACAATAACAACATCTGTTGCATGAATGAGCTGGCTCAACCAGTGAAACAGCACAACCTCACAGAAAACAGAAGTGAAGTAGAAGTATTCTGTGTTCATTCAATGAGTGAGGTTCTGGAGGCCTAATTGTACTCCTCTTCTTCCTATCCTGTTCTTATGTTTCTTATAAGAAAAGGTTAAGAAGGCGATGGGAAGGGGAAGAGGATTTCACAGGGAGGGGATAGGCAGGCAATATGGTTAAGTTACTGTATGCAGAATGTTAAGTTCATAAGAAGGATGTTAGTAACATGTGTATTTGGTAGCATTGTTCAATAAAATGAAATTAAAAAGGCATCTTTGCATATGAACTGAGTAGTCTTTGTATATAAATAAGTAAATTTATTTTCTTTATTGCGAAAATGGCCAATAATTTGAATGAGATTTTGTATTTAGCTTTTTTACTTTTTAAACAGTTAAAATACGAATTGTCATAAAAAATATATATCCATATCCATCCAGCCATATTTTGCTAGCTATTGCGATCAATGGATGATAAAGGTTCAGAGCAATGCAAAATCTTCTTGGTATTTTCAACGATATTTTATATTGTAGATATGTTATACTCATACAAAATCAAAGTGTTCCAAAGCAGTGACAAGAAAATTCCCACATGTCAAGTTTTTTTGTGTGTCAGTGTATTTTTTTATTGTAGAAGATGGCAATCAAGCCAGCAGCTCATCCGATATCAAGTGATCGCTACCCATGGGCATCTGATCTAATGAGATGCAGATGCAATGCCTACTTTTAAAGGAAAGAGGAGGGGATTAACAGAAAATGGTTATTTACCTTTCCTAGTCATCCCCTCCACCGTCAAATCTTCTTCCCCTTCCCAAGAAGAGGAAGAGGACTAGACCTTTACCAACTTGCACTGGGCCAGCATGGTGGATTACGGTCCCTTCCCTCTCTCTCTCTCGGAGAGGAGGCCTGTATCCCTGCAGTGGGGAAACATATTAAAAAAAGTGCTGATTTATTATTACATTTATTAAAAGTGTAAAAGAGAGATTTAGAGTTATTAAAATAATATGAAAAAAGAGGACACTAGTGTTTGTCACTTAAGCGTAAATGTAAACACATGACATATCATTAAGAAAAAGCTGGCAAATTGGGACGCTTAAAAGTTCACTTTTCAACCGTTAGTGGCATACCTGCTAATTTTTGTATTGTAATATCATTGAGTATTTCTGTGGCATGATGCTAGATGTCGTTATTCTAATTCTAACTTTCTTTAAAAAAAATCATAATCTTACAATGACAGATGACACTGAAGCTCGATTCACATTTACTTCTTACAACTGAGGTTATACTTCTTTTTCTTACCAAATCAAATGCAGTGTAGTAATGCAGTTAATAACTTAATAATATCCTGGGACATTATTCACACATGGCCATCCAATCCCCAACTAAGCAGAGCTTGTACTATAGAGACCAGTTAACTGATATACTACTTTTCACTTGTAAATTCATAATTAAATAGATAATTACACCCAGACTCAGGACAAATAGACGACCATGCATACAAATGCCTATCCCAGATGAGGATTGAACCCACAAACTGCAATCTGAAAAAGCAAGTAAAGCAAGCATCTTACTAACCTCGCCAACACCAGCCTTGGTTGTTTGTGCCTTCCTATCTGAGTCTACAAATATATAAGAATACATGCTCCTCAATTCACCCATGGCGAATTAATTACCTGAATGTCCCTCCATTCTTTAAAATTGTAATTTTGGTAGATTACAATTTTTTTGCACAGCCTTCACACATATTTGTGTCATATCCACATGTAAATGTGTGTAAATAGACTTATCTCGAAACGATATTCTGTATACAACCAATCTGTTTGATAACTCTCACTTTTGCATGATAATCTTTTTCGTCGCTCATTTGTTATTGGTATAGCTTAGCATAGCTTTTGCAATTATGGTCCCGTTTCGAAATTATTCACGACGGCAAATATTCTTTAAGACCTAATTAAATTTGCCAAAGTTTAGTTAGTTAGTTTAGTTCCAAAATTTCATCGTATCTAATTGTTGTATAGGAAGCACGTGGAGTGTTAACATCCGCTGCGAACATATGGGACACCTGCCTGGAGTGGGGGGCGCGCACCTGCTCGGCAGATGTTTCGCTCCCTGTATAAAAACTTTCATAAAAGGCAGGGGATCGACCTCCTTAGAAGTTCTAAAGCTGTTAGTTCGACTGCCATTGCAAAAAAACGTAGCATATACCTTTTGAATTGTCGGATTTAGTTTTCTTTTATATAATTCATGTAACTATATAAATTTCATTTTTCAGGTAGTTTCAAATGCTTAGTTGGTATTGACGATCGTTCTGAAAATCACAGCTTTAAATAAATAAAAAACGAAGTTCGCTAGTTAATTTGTACGATTTTTTTTAATTTATTGCATAGCATGTTTTGATCAAAAATCAAAACTAAATAAAAAGCGTGACAATGCCTTATACCAAATTAGAAATAATTAATATTGAAAAAGATCTTTTATGTAACAGGTTACTTGTGTATGTTATAAAACATACGATTCACAATCAAAATACAATATCGTTCGTAGAAATACAATATCGTTAATGAAATACGTGAACAGATCTCACTGCTGCAATACGCACATAGTGTCAACTAAATGAAATTAAAGCGAGTGCATAAGCCAGTAGAATTTCTTTGTTTAACGAGTCTAATTTAAAATGTCAGCCTTGCCAGCTATAGCGATGACCCCGCGCAATGACTTTAATTAAATGTTCTAGCTTTGTTCGACAAAACTTTCAATGGAATATAAATCACGAATCAATGGTTTATTTTAAAACATTCTCCTGCAACTATTAACAATTTTTTTACGCTGTGTTCAAAACGACACTCGACCGATAAGTGCGAGGCCATTTTGGAGAATCCTATGTTTAGCAGTGCACTATGTCGAGTGTATTCGTAAAACCTCCACCTGACGCCAACACGCAAGTAGACCCCTGGTTAAATCAACCATATCAAATAATGGGCTTCTTGGTACGTAATGCAAATGCAGTTACATTAACATCTTTTTCGGTCGGTATTCTAGATTATTGACAAATGTACCTACTCTTCTTCGATTCAGGTAACAGATAAGCGTTTATATTTAAGTACAAAAAAAGCAATGAGCTTACCCTGTAAAATAAAAGAACAATCAGCCTTTTTAGTACGTTTTCCCACTGTTAGGGACATAAGCCTCCTTTTCGAGAGAGGGCGGGCCTCTTAATTTATCACGCTGGCCCACAGCGGGTGGGTCACATGTGTTCAAAATTTGGTGGTTCAAAGACATGCCGGTTTCCTCACGATGTTTTCCTTCACCGTTTTTGGAGCAGTGGTGATGAAATAAATTACACAAAGTGAAGAGCGCCTGCCTGGGTTCCGCAACCGAAACAGGATATTGGTATAGGCTTCGGCTCCCGTTCTGCGGGAGTCGAAGCCTTTGGTATATTAACTATTTTTTTATTTGCTCTGTATTATTAAATATTTTTTTGTTGATATTTTATAAATAAGTTTAAGTGAATGTAAAGTAATGAAAGTTTTGAATAAAATGAATGTGTTAAATAAAGCGGCCGGTAATTCTATAATCCTATTAGCAAGTTCCCCCTATCAATCTCTAGGCACGCGCCGCTACGTTTTACATTCAGTCGTAGGGCTAACACGATTCGTATGGAAGCGATCGAATTAAATTGCCCGATATTGGTGGAAGATTACAATAGGGATGTGCTCACGATATATATTTTAATACGTATGTATAATTTATTATGAACATTGATGGTTTAGAAGTATTAAAATAAAGGCAAGAAAATCCTTATGTTTGCCCATGCTCTTGTGTACAGACCGTGAGTTCTTTTATCCTTATCTTAATCAGTTTAGCTTAAATCAGTTTAGCTCAAACGTATAGGCTAAAATATAATCGATACTGTTTTCGGACTTACAGTAAAATTTCCTAAACTGGACTATTTATGAGGCATTCCCAATAACACCTGAGGAAAAATATGCTTAGGCTACTGATACTTATAATTTGAATATTTGCGAAATATTTCACAGAAATGTACGTTTGTTTTTTTCCTCTTAGCCAAATGAGTTTAATTTAGTTCTTGATATAGCAAATTACAATCTCGGTGGTGCTTGTAATGTGGCGCAAAATTGACTACTACGTCGAAGTCGAATCAACCACAACCAAATTTATAACAACTGAGTGGTAGTTCTTTTGTATACAAATCTGCCGTCATCCGATCGAGGCCTAAAGGTCCCGTCAATGAATTTTTATATTATTTATATATAGAACGGATGATTATAGTTTCGGTCGTATGAACTTTTTAAAAGGATATTTATTTCAAGTTGGCAATCGTCTTGTATTTATGAAGTCAGTCAGTCGCAGATATATCATACAAAAATTAGTTGGCTTTATAACAAGTATATAAATTCTTTAGCAAAAAGTAGGCAGCGGAAATAGGATTTTTCCGTTTTTATTTAGCCAATGGACCGAAAGTGCTTGATGTTCAAATGTCCGGAGTTCCTTCCTTTTAGGTCATTAGTCGTATGCCAAACTATTACTATTATGAGAAAAATATTTGAATGCATTACGTACTATAGTTCAACGCGACACTTTTTTGTTATATTGATTGTGAATACTGAAATACTGGGATTCAAACCAAAATTCATTAAATGTTGTCTCTTTCTCGTTTTCTTTATCAACAGTTAGCTATAGATACTTAGTTTTAACTTAATTTTTTACTCACGTTTGCCCTGCGATAACCTATGTACAAGTTTGACAGCCCTGTTTACGAATGCATATGTGTAGCATCAGCGAGGTCGTTGACCCGTGGCTCACTTCGGCCTTGTTCGGTGCACTTAGCACTTGGCTAAAATTTCCGAGGACGTTACGTTACGATCGTAATTCACGCCCAATAACGTATACTTGATGCCTACCGGTCGAATCTTGAAATTGCTAATCATATGTTTAGATGTGGTTGGAATCCGAATAAAGTTTCCAAGTTAAGCGTCTTACGTCATTAAAGTTGTTTACTAACTTTAACGATCAGTAGGGTACGTCATAGTTGGGTGTGTCTTTTGTAGTTTACCAGACAGAGAATAAACTGTTGCCGTGAGTTCTCGGTTCGATTCCCAACCCACGGCAAAATGTTTGAATATGACATATATGAGTATGATGAGTAGGGAGAAGCGGCGAGTTGTTCTGTTTCAAGTCATTCTAATGAAAGGGAACAGTTCCGTTATTATGGTATCAAGTTGTAATAAAAATAGCAGGTTATAATTTCTGCATATAATTTGTTTCATAAGATTCGCCAAGATTTATGATTAAAGTCCGATTAAAGATAAATGAAGAGATTTTATATCATCATTACGATGTATTTGGTAAGACTTGAAACTTCTGAACCGATTGTAATATTGGTACATAAATATTTTAAATAAAACAAAGCCGATTAAAGAAGTAATCGTGTCTTCATGAACATTCGTTGTTCTTTGCTCCAATCTTGTTTATCACGTTGAAGAAGCTGTTTCCTCTTAGCAAAATCCTGCACTAACCGCGTACTAACGCTAAAAAAAAAAAACAAATCGGAATTAATTTAGGGGTTTTATCGTACTAATAATTTTCTACACAATATATTAATGTAAATAATAACTATGTTGGGTTTTAACCTGTTGCTCGTCTGTTGTGATAAGTAGGAATTTGGTAAAAAAAACCGGCGTAGATATTTTTAAATAAAAGTCAATAAATTGAAATTCAGTTAAATTCAGGTGCTTTTGAACAAAATAATGAAAAGTTAACTATCGTAATGACAATAAACACCTCGTCACTTAAGCCACGACGCCGTGTGCGAAGAGGTTTAGATATCATAAAAATACTTATACATACGTTTTTTAATAGTAGTAGATGGAAAACGAGCAAGCGGTTCACCCGATATCAATTGACGGCTACCCATAGGCATCTGCAACAAACTAATGAGTTGCAGATGCATTGCCTACCTTTAATGGACAGAGGCGGAAATTAATACAAAAAGGAAATTTCCCTTTCTTATTAATCCCCTCTACCGTCAAGTCCTCTTTCCCTTCCCATCAATTCTTTATTAGCAAAGGATGACAAAAGGAAGAGGACTAGAATTGGCCCCCGGCAACCTCACTCAACGGACGCAATGCAGAATAATTGTGAGGTCGTGGTATGAGCCGGCCC
>JWHW01028696.1:289319-302829 GCA_000931545.1 Papilio glaucus | reverse complement strand
TTATTCCTCAGACGTGTATCATAAGTAAGGCAAAGCTACGGTGGTTTCGAAATGAACAATGTCATGCTATCTTGTACGCGGAAAGTCCGACCGGCGTGTTAGTGGTTGATCTTAATATATTTTTATAATTCTTAGAAGTCAACCCTACTCGACTCATTCGGATATTGTGCTAGTGACGTTGATTAATAAAAAAAAATTTTTTTTAAGTTTCTTCTGAATATCCACATATACTTAACACCCAATATTTCCACATCATAATGTTTGGGTTTGGTTTATGACTGTAAATGGATTTCCCTGGCTCAGTGAGTCAACTATATAATCAGAATTTACCCTTGGCGGGTGCACCGTACACACTGGACACGCAAATGTCAATTCTAACGACATATGTATGCAGTTATGTTCTAACTGTTGCCCGCGGCTTCGCACGTATTTGTATTCTAGTAACTGGATTTCTCGTAAACTTACTATTTCATGTCGTGTAACAATATGTCAAAAAAATCTAATTGTCGTATCATATATTACCATGGCAACCTAAATTAGGCTTTATTTTAGGAATATGCATATATTCGTCGGGATGTTTTTTTGTTGATGGATATACATCGAGAATGTTTTTTTCGCAGGACAATAGGCATAAAAACCTACCAAAGTGTGTGCCAAATTTCATGATGATCGGTTGTATCGTTAAGGAGTTAAAGTGTAACAAACTCTCATTGGCATTTATAATATTAGTTAGAATATCGATTGTTGTAATTAAAGTATGCCAAATATCATGAATTGTTTCCTGTGTTTATTGCGTACATAAAGCTTCAAGCAAACCATATTTAAAGAATAGAAATATATTAGTTTTTTATACTAAGTTAATTAAGGTTATATATAGCTCGTGGAGGATTCCTTATAGACATAGACATTTCCAGTTACTTAATTAAGTGAAACTTGTGTCCCTAACTCCCGTAACGGACAAGGCGACAAATTATGCACCAAAGGTTACGGCAAACAATTCTTTTGTTTTTACTTTTTATCGCCACACATTTTATTTCCTTTATTCCTTAGGTTTACACTTCAGAAAACATTTACATAAAACATATTGTCATCTCAGTTTTTCAAAGAGAAAGATAGGAAGAAAGCTTGTTTCTATACACGATTTTACGCCAGTAGAAAACAACAAAGTGGCCAAGACACTTCTACGACTGCTACATCACAGGCGCATACAAGTTAAAACAAGTACGGGGGACGTCTGAATCATCACACTGACTGTTTTGGGCATGATTAGTCATGTTACTCCTTATACATGTTTTACTTTTACCGTTGTTGATTTAACGGAACGATAGGTATAATTCGAAATAGTCATTTGATCGCTTAGTTTATTGAGATTTGTTACATAAATCCCACGATACATTTTTTAGCGACTTTTATGCAGTGTAACTGTATATGTTATGATTAAACAAAAGAGTTAATGTTTTCATGAAGAAATGGTTTGATTACTTTCGTTATTCTTATCTCTGTCTAGGCATATAGGATTAATAGCTGGTAAAGTTTTTTTTTATTTATTTGTGATGAAAAATTACCAAAAAAAATTATTGTGTATGGGACATTGCACACGACGTTTTGTTAATGCATTGACGACGCGCGTTTTTGAAGAGTGCGTACCCTGCGATACAAAAGCCCGAGGATCGTGTCCAAAGGTCACAACGCGACGAGGGTCTTGCGTTCGCTAAGCGTTCAACGCGCGTTCTCGGTGCACACAATGAAGTTTTATGTGCTAAGGCCCTAGAGACTGGGAAGCGACGAAAGTTTCCTATTGGTAGTGTCATTTGTCATGAAAAAAAGGTTGTCGTTACATGTTCTACCTGTATACTAGATCGATGTATATTCTCTAAGCGTTATTTTCCACCATCCATTAATCTATATTTCTAGGGGCCGGTGTCATTGCACGAGATCAAGGTCACAAACGCGACCGGGTTAGCGCACAAAGGCACGCGTTATTGCGCATTCCTTCCAGTTCTATGATTTTCTCATAACGATCTACGCCATCATTGTTTTCTTATAATAAATGAACAAAGTCCGCAGTTTGTGGAGCCTTTGTGTAAGCGAATTCAAGACTTCTTTGAAGAAAATATTAATGCTGGCTGATTTTTTTTAATTATGTTTCTTTCAAGTGTTATTAACGTTTTACTCGTGTGGGTGTGGTGTGTATGAGGCGTGTTTTGAGACGATGTATTTTTCGAAGTGAAAAGATCTTTAGCCAGGTTAGACGGTTTTTGGTCGGTGGGTGTATAGGGGGTAGTGGGGCATTGGAGGGGAGTGTTTGTTGTTTCGACTTTAAACGTCAGCCCTCAATGACTTCCAATTTTTTTGGTTTTATTTCGAGAATCAATTGCGTTGTAAATAGTTATGTTATGTCGTATAATATATAAACACATAAAACGTTATCGGCCCCCTGTAATATATGCGGCATATAAGTCATTCTAGATCGGCATATTGTTGGCACGTGTAAATCAATTACCGCCGCTTTGCCAATGTACGTCATCATAGTGCACCTGACATTACAAGTGACGTTCCTTGAATTTAAGCCAATGTTAGGATTAGGAAAATAACTATTGTTCCTTTATTAAAATGAGTTATAAATTGACATTTCGTTCAACAATCTCGCACGACTGTGCACCCACGGAGGAAAACATAGACTTATTTGTGGGAATATGTCAATAGTCCTTCGTTCTCTGTCTCTCTCTCAATCGATTATTCTATTATGTGACTTAATTATTTTTAGTATACGATTCAATGTCTCCGGTATTCACCTCAGGGCTACGAAACGATAGGTGATAAGAGTTATGTAAATTTATTAAAACACAAATTAGATGTAAGTGAAATACACCATTGACAATGTCACTGACGAAGATCATTCTATCGTCCTAAAAACTACACACCATTTTTCTTTTTTATCAAAGAGCCGATCATGGGTTTTAGTGATGAATAACCATTACAGATACAAATCTTGTGTTCCTTAGTTGGCATTATGAAATAAAAAAAATAAAAAATGAATAAAATATAAAAATAATAAACAATAAATTTAAATAAGATACTGCAGTGCTTTTAATGAGGAAAAAATTATAATTTTCAATGCAGTATCAAAAGTTAAAAATCGTTTCGTTGATACATATTCAAATGAACTATTTTTTTATTGTTGTTGTTTGTAATAATATTATCATATCTTTAACATTACATTCGATGCTTTGTAATTTATTATTTAACTTGTCTATATCATAATCCAATGTTATTTAATATAACCCATTTACATATGTCACTAGTGTTGCGTAATAACAGTTAAGATATGTACGTCTTAGGACAAAAGACAAAATCCTTGACCCTGGGAGGTATGTGGTTATTTTGTTCTTACATATTCAAACATCTCTTGCTTTAAATCAATTCAAACTGTTTTGTGAACCTCCACAAAGGGTTGATGTGTGGGGTATTTAATGTTTTGTTACTAATGTCCTCGGGAGTATAGTCGTAAGTCGTTGAAACAATGACATTTACGACATTGTGCAACGCGTGACCCGCAAAATACTACGCTGTAAATTCCTTGGCAAATTACAAAGTTTAGTTATCAGTGCTTTCATATATTTGTTTATTTTTATAAATACTTATGCTTGACAAGTGTACAATAATTCTCCTGCGTTAGTATATCGCAATCATTTTAAAAGTCATTTAAATATATATTTAGAACTAACTGATACCTCGTGCCTTCGCATGCATTTGTTTCTTGTCTATCTCTTATATCTTTATTATATCGTCATGCAGCAAAATGTCACAAATATGTTATTGTCATATCATACTTTACTTTAGTAACCTATATAATATTCCTATCCTGTGGGAACTTTTGTGTATATGTGTGCAAAATTTAATGGTGGTCGGTTGAGTCGTTAAAGCGTAACAAAGTCACATTCGCATTTATAATACTAGTTAGAATAAGCAAAAGACTATGAAGTCAACGATCTCTCATATCGTTACAGTTTGAATATAATGTCAACCGAAAATGCTAATTAACTTTCAATAATTTAATTAATTTTATTTCATTAATTTGTTACTGGGCATTTTACTTGCAGAATTCAAAACATGATCTAAAGATCAAGTTAGATACACTTTTGGTGTGATCAGTGAACAGTTTACGCAAATAACTGCAAAATTAAACTAACTCGCCTCTAAACGATTGTCCTAGATAATCGCGGACCGTGAATCTTTGTAATGATCGCTGTTGGACCGTGCACCGTTATTTGACGTTCACGCTAAGTACTGGCTACTGTCGATTGCTTGAAACGGTACTGTTAAGAAGAAATATTATTTGTTTTTTATTTATTTTTAATGGCTATATCGCCATCCATGTTAATAACTTCAAAATAAATGCATACAAACTATGAACTGACGTAAACTATAGAAGTCCATAATACAACAGAAAGACTAGCAGCTCACGTATGTTATGGTATGTAAACAATATTTCAATAATGCCGTCTGCGCTTTACAGCTGTTACTTTAATCTAGATAGGCTTCGAAATAATATAATGCCACTAAAATTAGCCCTTTCAACATGCCATTGTTAAAATTATTGTGTTATTTTTGTCATTATGGTTTCAGAGAGTTAAAAAGAAGACACACTACTTGAAAAATACGTTTGTTCATGAATGTTCTTGGTCAAAGTTCGCGACACGTTTCGAGGTCCATTGTTTTATTCATGTGACTTGTGGCTCATTTATAAACACTTTTCACTTCCGACGTATTCAATAACAAAATGAAGGTTTTAAATACAACACGAAGTCGTATGGCACGAGGTTTAAAATAATCAAGGGATTTGAGAACGCCTACTATGTATATATATATAACGTCGAGAAGCCAATCAACATACCGCAGCCACCTCATAGCTAGTGGCTGTCATTTTCTTCTCCTGTGAATGAGGTAACTAGGATACTCAAAACTTTTCCCATTCTTTTCTTTTTAAATTTTACGTACCCACCCTTTTTACTAGATAAAGGTTGCGTACTCATCTACAATTCTTAAGTAGCGGTCTTTGCTTAACATCCGGTAATCTGCTTACTCCTTAGCCACCCCATGATGTAAAAAATTTTGATAAACAGGGATGTGGCATGCCAGCACCTGAATACTGCTACTAATTCTATGGGTTCACTGTTAATTAACCATTCACATTGCTCGCAGTAGTTGTGAACGTGCAAACGCACTAGGGTTAAAGCAATTTAAAATCCAAATTAAAAACACTGTATGCTTTGCATGAGACCAGGTCAACGATAATAAATCAATGTTGATAAGAGCATACTCGTGTTCAAACTGCAATTAATTCTAGTCGGAAATGTTCAAACATTTCTCAGTAATGTTTAAAGTATCATTAATACCTAGGTGGCTTATAGTAAATACGCGACCATTCACACGTGCAAGTTCTGATCCAGCCTAATATGCAGTTACGTACTTCTTATTTAATTCCATCAGATTAAATCTCGAAACTACAATAGAGCGTCTATTATCCGAACATCGATCAACCAAACGAACCCATAACTAAACTGCTAGTTTGTATGTCCGTAGTAGTATGCTGGTCGGTGCAAGTCCGACATTAATCGATTTTGCCCCCGCAAGGTCATAGGCATGCATAGGCTCCTTTTTCCTTACATAAAAAGGATGTCTAGTGGTTCAAAAAATGAAGGTGTATATATACTACCTTGCGATGTTGTGAACCACAAGACGAAAGCGACCTGTATTTGACATACTGCATGAATATTATTGACGATAAAACACGTTTTGTGCACTAAACTATCTGTGCATGATATATTTCTAATAACTCTTTTCCAAAATCCATATCTCCCAATTAGTTCGGATAACTGACGCTCTACTGTACTTCATTTCTATGGTAGATCTATGGAGACCAGCTATTAAATAGAAGGACACTATTTACTCCGGTGGTACTATAATTCTGTGTTTCGTCTGGTTAGTTACGTCCAGGCGACTCCGATATTATTCATATTCTCTTTTCTTTACCGATCACCTTCTCTTTCCTCCAGTTCAAAGCTATGCAAGCGACAAGCAAGTGACAAACAAGCAAAGTGTGCGCTACCGCCACTCAAACGAGTTACAGATGCGTTGCCTACCTTAAACGGACAGACGAAGGGATAGAGAGACAAAATATTTCCTTTTCCTATCCATCTCCTTTTCTGCCCATCCTTTCCTTATTAGAAAACTGTGGAAAGGGGAAGATAACTCGAATTGGGCCTCCGCCACCACACTCATCACATGAAACGCATTGAAAAGCATACTTCACGAATGTCTATTTCTCTATTTCATCGGTCGAGCCGACCCATTCGTGCAACAGGTGTTGTCAATCTCTCTGTTGTTGTGGCTCTGCCCCTGTTATGATTGAATTATTAATTTTATCATTTTGTTATTATCTGTTAATAAATAATTCACGGTTATTGCTGATATTTATGACTAGCGATGTCTCTCATGCAAATGTTTGCTTCTTTAAAAAAAACACTACGTCCTAGGTAGCACACCTGTTCAAATCGAGACATGCAATCGTTACGTATCCACCTATGATAATAGTAGACGGAACTTGCGTTTGCTTGTTGTTTAGTAGTTACAACTATTGGACTGATAGTTGTTTTTATGGCTTTTGTTTTAAATGTATTTATTCCGCAACCGGTCCGTCTCATCGCCGGCTAACGTCAGCGCAAAGGTCATGATCGAGACGTAGCTAGATATAACTGCAAATGTTTTGCTCTGTTTGCCTTCGAATTTTCTAGTTAACATTTTGTTTGTATTGCCCAGTAACGTAGGTCCAATAAAATTAACGTAACAAATTAGTCTACCTATTTTTTCAGTGGTTTCGTGTACAGCGAATATCAATTATTAATTTTTAAGTGGCGTGTCACATATATGTTAATTTAATCAGCTCGGCGGATACATTTGTCATTTGTTCCTTTCACGGTTAGTAATTTATTTAGACAATTATTAACTATCAATACCATTATAATTATTAACTATAAAAACCACGTAAAATATATTATCACAATTGCAGGAGAAATTTGATTATATAAACTTCCAAAGATCAAATTTTAATAACCGTGTTAAAAATTAAAAATAGACTTGTGCGCTAATATATGTGTTGCGATATTCATCTATTTTTTTGTAAACTAGTGATCCGCCCCGGCTTCGCCCGGATAGCCGTTTCGAAACCTATAGGGAACATCGCCTTTTATATAAACAGATATACACCTGTAAAAAACAAAGAAATAGCCCACGGGAACCGTTCATTTTTTCGGGATAAAAGTATGCATATGTGCAATTCCAGACTATAATCTATCTCCGCGCCAAATTTCATCCGTTCAGCCGTTTTTGCGCGAAAGAATAACAAACATCCATCGCACAAACTTTCGCATTTATAATACTATTAGTATAGATGTTCTCAAGAAGGTCGGATTAAGGACGCTCTTTTGATAAAACATGTTAATGTCTCTTAATGAGAAAATTTTGTAGCAAATATTAATAGCCCTTATATTTTAGCTCTCTAAATACTCCTAAAATTCATTGTTCTACATTATATCACCCTAATCCGTTTTCAATGTACCCAACGTACTCTGATAGCTAAAGATTACTCTTATGCTCCTTCTAGCCAGCAATGCATCTGCAGTTCCTCTCGTGTTTCCGATTCATGGGTTTCGGTAGACACTGGTATATTAGGCGACCTTCTGTTCGTTTGCCCCCTTATGGTATACATTTTTTTACATCGAAAACTGCGTGATATCCAGTCTCGTAATTTGAAATTCCCCTTTCTGATTTTTAATCATTAATGTTTCCCTGTAAATGAAATATTTGTTAGTCTGCTTCTTTTTAATAAATAATGTGTGTCAAAAGTGTCTAATAAACAATGTATCGAATGTCTGAAAAAACTATATATTTTGCTCTCGATTAGGAATCAAAGACAGAGTCCGCAATATAACAGTAACGAATTCTAACCATTACGCTTTCTGTTCATGTTTACGACATCTGTAATTAATTATATTTATTGCCGTTGCTATACTTTGCGATCAAGGAAAGAGTCGCCAACCTTGTTCCTTAAGAGGCTTAAAGTACGTTCTTGTTATTAGTGCGACGACTTCCGTGATCTTGTGACAAGACTTTGTTGAAGCAGGCACGCAGCCTATAAAGTATTCACAGGCAGCGTATTAAATATTCTGACTGAGTGCTTTCATTGGATTCTGGGTTTGATTTTTCCTCTGGTATCAATAAGTTAAACATGAAATAATCTAAAAGACCAGAAAATCCTTTAAACATAAACTTTGAAATGTAGCCAGCTAGAATGTTTAATATTCATATTCTTCTATACCAAATCGTTTAGTGCAACGCGCCGCTTAGGTTCTTTGATTGTATCGCCACAAACGCGCAGAGAACGCACTCATCAAAAACGCGCGTTTCCATTTTGCCACAAAATATACGTCCTTTGTTATTAAATTTAGTCGTTTTCACCGACTTAATTAGGACCCAGGCTATGTTTATTTCCATACTTTACTTATTATTTTTCTTAATATTAGCTTTAACAAAATATTAATAATATATTTTAATACTGAACGAAGAAATTTATTGAAGAATACATACCCATGCAACATCCAGTGTTACCTATTCTCGCAAAGGAAGCATAATAAGATGGGAGAGAAGATATTAAATGCTCAATGCCGGTAACCAGTTGTAGCTTCTCATGATGTGGACATAATAGAAGGATTACGGGAACGCGAACTGAATGCCTGAGGGAGCGTCACGGGATAAGAGAATTTTGTAACATAAATTTTGAAATGATGTACATAGATAACCATTTACTTGTACTAATAGTGCATATGAAAAAAGACTAGCAAAACGCAATATAAAGTCTATAAAGACGTGATGTGATTATTTTCGCGAACCTTTTCCCCCAGCTCAAGTTTAACCTAACCGTGAGTCCGCACCGCACTGCCGGAAACGTTCACATGAAACATAGCCATCTCAGGTTTTTCAGAGACAAGAAAAAAGAAAATAAAATAATTAATATGATGTGTGAACTTGGTTCTTGGAACTTGAACTAGATTGAGTAAAGAATTGTTAGTAAAATTTTCTAACATTTAAATTAAAAAAGAAAACATTTTGTCTTTTTGTCAGTTATTCTTGTCGGTAAATAAAGAAAGCACCACGGAATATGATTAATAAAGATATTTCCTTGAGCGTTTCGATAATCCGCAGTCAGTTACATAATTGTTTGTTTTGCAGTTTCTTTGTAAGTATCGATCCAGTGCCCTTGAGGGCTGGCATACGGTCATGTTACGTTATCACAGCACTCTGTGCGCGTGTTGTGAGTGTAAAACTGCGACTAGTCGGGTTTAGACTCAAGTCTCGAGAATCCTAACTAATATTATAAATGCGAATGTGATTTTGTTACGTTTCAACTCCTTAACGAATCAACCGATCGTCAAAAGATTTGCACACAGATTGTCAGGGGTAAAGAAAATGACTTGGGGTATTACCCCGAAAATAAAACTTTCCCTGAAGTACATAAAACCTTCATTTACTTTTTGACACATGTTACTGGTAATTCGAATTATACGAGGAATCATCATAAAAATTTCCAGCGTGGAAAATAAAAAACGACTGCGTTCGAAACCGCGGGCAATAGCTGGTGTTTAATGAACTACGTGTTAGAAATTTTTGTCCGTTGTGATATTTATGTTGTTATTTTTATTTAATTTATATTAATAGTGTTTTTTTTATGGAAGAAGGTGGCAAACGAACAAGCGAATCACCTGATGTTTAGTGAGCGCTGTCCATAGACATCCGCAACTTGTCCGCAACAAGCAAATGTGTTGCAGATGCGTTGCCTACCTTTATTGACAGAGGAGGGCATAGACAGGAATAAGGATGTTTCCCCGTTAACACCCTCCCCGTCCAATCCTCTTCCCGTTCCCATCATATCCTCATGAAGAAAGGGTGGAAAGGGGAAGAGGACTGAAATTAGGCCTCCGGCACTTCACCATCAGACGAAACGCAGAGTACGTCTACTTCACGCCTGTTTTCTGTGAGGTCGTGGTATTTCACCGGTCGAGCCGGCCCATTCGTTGCTTTGCGGGCTCTACCACTGTAAAACTGTGTCCGAGTACCTAATATCCATTCTAATTACCCTAATGCATATTTGCTGCATGAATGCGGGAAACTACTATTATTTATTATGTACATATATCGCCATGTAGTTTACAGGGAATACGAATCCCTACTTTGAATTTCCAATAAAATATAAAAATTACGGAAGCAAAATATGAAATGTTTGCTTTCATGTATAGTGTAAAATATGTTGCAAAATATTGCAAACGTTTAGAAGTGGGTTACGATAGAATTATTTCTCAGATGGGATGACAACTTATCATACTTTGCCTTTAATAAAAAAATAACAAATGGCAAAAATACTGTTACTCATATTTTGTACTAAGATTAAGGTTATCTTATCGACGAATAATATATTGCTAGTATATAAATCTGTGCTACGCGTTAATTAAAACAACTGAGATTAGTTGGTAACCAATAACAACTGTCCGCTGCCGGTGTAATTCAATTAAAACGCAAAGTGCATTCGCTTGTACCTAGATCATATACCGTTTTCCTTTTAGTTTTTTTTTAAGTTATACAGTAGAAAAAAATCATTCGACACACTATCATAAAAGTGTAAAATGTAGGAACAGTTTTTGTGTCAGAAGGGATTTTTTTTTTCGGAGTGTCCATTTCCTAAAAAAATTTTTTTTCAACATCTAATCGAAGGAGGTTGGTGTGTTTTGGGTGATGGGTTTCAAAAGCGACAGGTGTTCAACTTTTGGCTTTAATAGGGTTCAAAATTTCGCCATTGTTTTTGTATTTTATTTCAATCCAAAATATAAAATGAAAAGGGTATCAGAGATAAAATTTCGTTTTTTAGCCTTCTTTGGTCTCAGACAGAAAGCAAAGGATTGCTCTTTAAATTATTGCACATCACGCACGCAAAGTGCAGTAAAAATAACTCATGTACAAGACCCTTAAGAATGTTAAGCTCCTTGAAGCCTGGTGTGTTATGGTAATAGACACGTAATCTTATTAGTTGCTTTAGACATCCCGCTTGTGTCGATTGTAACGTTATCTGTCTTAGAAAAGCCATCTTAAAGGCTACGCGGCCTAGATGGTACTTTGTTGGAATTACTTGAAATAGTACTGTCATAAGTCATGTCTTATGTTATGGAAAATGTTATTCAAGGGATTTGAATCCATGCCTCAGGCAATACACATTCTCGGCAAATTATTTTAATGCTAATAATTAATTACTGTGTTGATATCCCTAAATGTTGTATAAACCCCGTGTTTGATTACCATTGATCGTTCCTGTGTCCTTTAACCGATAATTGAGGCGGATAACGTCGTATAGGTAATTTTTGATTATGTTTGCGGGAATACCACACGTTGGAATTCTGAACTGACGTCACGTCGATTTTGCACAAATTTTAGTTCTTGGCAGTGCGAGTCATTTGGACACTCCAGGTCTACTTCGAGTGCACTCCAGGTCAAAGGTGGACAGAGGTGTTTGACTTTTCGAAATAAACGCCATAAAATCCATAAATAAGTTTAGTTTCAATTATATATGTACCTTGTTTCACAGCAAGATGTGATTTTAGTGAACAATGGTTTTTGCTTTAATATTCGTAAATTCCAAAATGTTTTTGAAAAACAACTTTAGTTATCCATATAACCAATACCACTTCACTTTATCTCACGAGTTTACACAATTACAACATTTCCGATGAAAGTATAAAAAGTGTAATGGCCGCCATTTATGGTAAATGATGTTTGTTTGTTTACAACAATTATATCTTGTAATGAACAAGGTGATGTTGGATTTTATTTATTAATTAAGCTGCCCGCAACTTTGTATGAATTCATTGTTGGTTTATTATTTTTGTAATTTGATTCCGCTTCATAATGATTAGTTAGATCACTAAAGCGTTAAAGCTTAACAATCTTAGATTCCCATTAGAACATTACTTAGGATTGGAAAACCTACGTATGCGCTATTATAGCTACCATTGTCGTAAACCCTTTCTCAGTGAAAACTTTTGATTGGTTTACAAAGAATAAAGTAAGTTAAAAGTAAAAAGTTGATTACGGAATTCCCAGTTTATCTTCTTCGAGAAATTAAAGAAAAAAAAATAGACGTAACGACTCTTAAGACGATGTTCTCCGAGTGTCGTTAAACGAGTCGTTGGCTTTTTTTTATCGACGGTTCTTCTTTTAAACTTATATTGGAATCTTTTATTAGAAAAAAAATGGGCGTTGAAGCTTTGGCGTTGTTTCAGCAGTGCACTATGACCTTTGGATGCACGCCAAACTCATCTGCTTCTGTGACGTCTAGCCGCTGGCGCTAGCGCTCTTTCGACCTCTCGCACGGTCGTACATTGTAATATGTATATAACTTTTAGGACTTATGAACTGTCAATACTATCAGGTCCCTAAAACATGTCATCATTTGACAAAAAAGGCCTCTGTTAAAAAAGTGTATTAATTTTTAATAAACACAATTTTGATGACAATGACTACATGAAATCAATATAAATAAAATGCCTCTTGCTGCGACACCCACTTTTTAATTCTTGTTTTTCAATAATGATATCCCTGGTCTATTGTAAGTTCGCCCATAAACTTGTATCTTCTATACATATAATAAAAAATGTAACTGATCGCTATCTGTACATTGAACATATGTGAGAATAGCTATTATTGGGGGCCATTATAAACGCAATAAAACCCGAAACAGTAATTATTAGAATTTTTGTCTGTTTGTCTGTGCGTTTGTTACCGCTAATCTCAGAAATGGCTTAACCTATTTGGGTGCGGTTTTCACTAATGTATTGTGGTAAGCTTCACTTAACATTTAGTGTTTTATCTAAATCGGTTTAAAAATAAAAAAAAAATATCAATTTTACTGTGCGACGGCCATATTATGTCGATTCCACATACGCGGGAAAAGGGCAGTGAGATGATGATGAGTTTACGATAGTATTAAGTAGGTAATATCATTTCGTTTAACGAAATTTGCAGGGCGGGTGAAACCGCGGGGCACAGCTATATTAGAATACGTCTTTAAAAATAAGAGTTGGTGAGACTATAACTTCCCGCTGTTTGGTTAAATAAAAACTTGTTCTATCGTAGATTTTTCTATGAATGCTCATAACTTCGTATAATTATGTTTTGTATTGTTTTTTTTCTCTGTTGTAACACGTCTTTTGTTAACGTCATAATACAATGTAATTCGAAAGAAACTCAAACGTCATAATTACAAAAAAAATGAACAAAGCAATACCTTTAGTCTGAAACTTTAAAACAGATTTGTTCTGATACGTAACAAGGGTCGATCACAGTGGAAAGATGTTTTTATTTTAGCGGAACTTAAAGATTTAATTTACTTGACATTCAAACCTAG
>JWHW01028696.1:276523-288628 GCA_000931545.1 Papilio glaucus | reverse complement strand
TTGGTTAAATAAAAACTTGTTCTATCGTAGATTTTTCTATGAATGCTCATAACTTCGTATAATTATGTTTTGTATTGTTTTTTTCTCTGTTGTAACATTGTCGCACGTCTTTTGTTAACGTTATAATACAATGTAATACGAAAGAAACTCAAACGTCATAATTACAAAAAAAAAATGAACAAAGCAATACCTTTAGTCTGAAACTTTAAAACAGATTTGTTCTGATATGTAACAAGGGTCGATCACAGTGGATAGATGTTTTTATTTTAGCGGAACTTAAAGATTTAATTTACTTGACATTCAAACCTAAGCAGATAGAAGCAATGCTCTGGTAGTTTAGTTACTTGTCCCTATTATGTACATTATTTGTACAACTTCATGTGAGTTTATAGTCACAGATTATTGTTTGCGTTACTTAATTTCATATTCCGCGAGGCGCCCGGAATACACTTTTATAAAATATCTATGTGATTGGAAGAAAAAACTGGCAAATATTAACACCTATATGTTGAGCGACGAAGGCGTGTTTAAAATGAATAAGCCTTTCCATTGATCAATAATATTATTCTATAGCTTATACTCCGCTGCACTTGTTTACAGACTGGGCAGCATTGTATAACGTTGGTGCTTTATTTACTACGAAGCCATTGAATCATAAATTGGATTTTATTTATTATTGGTAACACCATTTTATACGTTTGTTACGAGAACATATGCATCCTCTGCTTTGTGTTTTTTTTTGTGGTATAAGAAGGCAATACTAGAATAAATAGTAAAGTTGTTAGGCCTTGGTACTAGACCAGGGAAGTTTTATTTACCAAGTTAAATAGTTGTTCGTAAAAGCTAATTTAAGGCTCCTTTAAAAATGACGTAGGAAGAAATAGGTCGAAAATGTGAGCCTATCCATTTACTCGTGGCACATATTTAGATAACAGTAAGTTTAGTAAGCACTTTTGCAAGAAAACAAGTTATACCTACTACCTTAACAATTTTTAAACAACCTACTTTGTATTAAATTGACTTGTATTGTTTTATTTGTTGTCTAATCATAAACTCCGACAGACATCGTTATTTTTACTTATCGTGTTTTGTTACCTTTCTTGTGTGTAGTCTATTATTATTATATTATTATATAAATGTCTTTGTTTTTGTTTGTGATAGTTGCGGTAAAATAACATATTTAAACGTATATAATGTGAAAGTACTAATATACAATATTTTGCTGATAAAGTTGGCATAGAAATTATAAAACTTCTGCATTTTAATATAACATTTAAAGATTGTTTTAATAACATAAGGGGCAAACGAGCACCGATACCCATGAACATCCGTAACACCAGAGGAACGGCAGATACGTAGCCGGCCTTCAAGGAAGGAGAATGCCCGCTTCTTCACCCTAAGTAGTATTGGTTTCGAAATACCGCTGGCGACAGATCATTCCACAACGCGGCTGTGCGAGCCAGGAAATTACGGTAGTGGAATGCCAACCATTAAGATGGTTAGGATGGTTATTAGAGCTCTGTCCAGTTGAACGATGACGAAGCTCAGGTGCAGAAAAAACGAAAGTAGAAAGCTTCTTTGTGAAGTTGATTTGTGTTCAAATCATGTTTGTATTATCAGCATCGCCACTAAGTGGTTGGAAGTATCTCCTTCTAGCACCCATCCCTGATTACCTTGCTATTAGAAGTACAGGGACGTAAGTCAAAAAATATCAAATCACATCAGCTAATATCACCCTTCAGAACCGAAACACACCAATGTCAGTAGTATGTTTACCAGAACCTTGCTTATACTTACCTAGGCGGTCTCTTGCCACGGTAACAGCAGCTGTAAATAAAAATAGAAAATAAAAGATACATAAAAAATATTAATAGATAAGAAAATAGAGTCTTAAAGAGAGGGAGACTTGCAATGAGTGCATTATATATTAATAACCAAGAACGACTAGACGTGTACTAGAAAAACTATTCACACACACACACTGTACTGATCTGTACGTTGCCTTATGTCACCTTACACAACAAAGGTTGCAGTTGTTAAGCTTCCCATGCACGGTGCATCCACTTGATATTATCCAATTTCTTTCGCATTGTTGCCGTAATGCGCGTTTATTGCGTGAATAGCCCGACTAAAGAGCGACGGATGGTATTTGATACTCCGTTGTGATGACTGTGAACTAATGCATTGTGTTGTAGCACGAATAACCAGGACGTAATTTAATATATTAATTACCATATAAATGTGATCGGTGGTGAATGCATCACTTAATGTTGTATAGGCAGTATAGAGGTATATAGACTACAATACAATATGACATATATGACATATTATAACTCACTAGCCACTTATTAAAATGACAATTTATGCTTCACTAAATTTTCGAAGTCGATAATCCTGCTGGATGCAAGCGTTTTACGCGCGTGTATTACGAGCGCCACATCTGTACGAAAAGTACATATGTATGTAGCTTTAGTATCTCGGTAACGCACGTAAAACGCTTCATCTGGACAAGCTCCAAGCGTTTATACGTTGAGCAAAACAATGGAATCGTTTTGTTTTAAAAATAAAAATATATTAGTTGGGGCATCAGAAACCAAACGTTACGGAGGAGAACCTTGAAGATATAAAAAAGATTTGTTTTGACAACATTTGTTTATCTCCGTCATGAATCCCAAGCCGTATCTAGGCGTTTCGTTATATAACATCGCTAAACAATCTGCCATGCTTATTCTCACGGAAGTTTAACCTTTCTCATAGTCTTTTGTACAGCCACAGTAAGGTTTTTGTTTTGTTAATTTAAAAAAAAAGACGAAGTCTCTTGTTATTAACTCATTGTATGTAAATTGGACACGTACGCTTGTCTTTATTGGTTTATAATGACCTGAATATTAATTATTCTAACGCATCATACAGTCTTGTGCATATGTCTAATGCGTTAGGACACGCTATGTTTAATATTTCTTATTTATAAAGACGCGAAGTTAGTATTCTAAAGTTTATATTTAATGCCTATATCTGTGTACCTTATTATGTTATCAAGCAATGTAAGGTTTTTGTATTAGATATAAACGGGACATTTTTAAACGGTTTTATTTAGCTCGACCTGTACGGAATTTATTTGTTTATTTGGATCAAAATTATAAATTAAAATTTAAGCACCTTCCCGTTGTCAGATTGATATGAAATTTCGTACACACATTTAATTTAGATGACAAAACAACAACACATTGTCAGTGCACATAAAATAAAAACGTTTAACTTAAAAGTGTTTTTTTAGGTTAAATTTGTTTTACGTATTTCGTAATTAATTAAGTAGTTTATGGAAGGTAATTAACGCTTTAAATATAAAATAAAATGTTTCCCATGAATGAATGAAATTAATGGAAAGAAAAAAAATTTAAGAATAGAAAAAAAATTAAAATAAAATTTTTATCGTGTGATCTAAGGCCCTTGTACGAAAATTGAAAATTTACGTTTTTACTGAAAATAATTTCAGATAATGCAAGCATTTCGCAAAATTTAAATACAAGAATTATAAATGGCTGCAACCAGCGCTAGCAAATAAAACAACTGCCTAATATATCTTGACCTACTTCTCACTTAGCTATTTTCATGCAAAGAAATTTCTGAGGTTTTCCATTGCACAAGTATTTTTTGCTTAATAAATTTTAGTTAACGTCGGGATATTGTGGTTTTTTTCATTCGCTCAAATAAATTAAACAAATTATACTGTCGATAAACTGTTCCATTCTTATCCTTTATAATGTCAGACGAACTATATGTTTTTATTCTTTCTTTTTCTCTTGAGCCATCTCTATAGACCATTGACAACCCAAAAAACGTATTTCTTATTTAAAATACGTAAGTATTAGTCTGAAATGCGTGGGTTAGTCAACACAGATTTTAGCGAATATTTTTTGTGTATGTAATCCCAGGCAGTAAGATTTTGAAGCGTATTCTAAGTCAGTTGTAATCACTTTCATTTAAATAATGGAGTTATTGGTGTTAGTAATCAATACAGATAAATAAAATCTTTGTATGTAATATCGAAATAAAATTTCCATACTCAATACCACTGTACCGATTTAGATGGGACTTTTACTGGATGATAGGTAATATTGTAAGGAAAAATTACGCGTCGCCGTATCGAAAGCGCCACCAACTACCTGCAATGTCACAGAGGTTATCTTAGGCAGTAATTTTTTTAACTTTAAAAATGAATAGCAACAACACCGGGTGAAATGTAGCCCTATACAGATAAATCAAATTAAATCGTGTGTAATATCAAAATACCCTTTGTATACTGATGTTTTATTTTGTAGATGTAGATTAATATTTTTTATTTGATTCCACGCGGACGGAGTCGCGGGCAACAGCTTGTAATTAATAAAAATGTATCTAGTATGGTATGTAAAGGTCTTTCTTGAGTAGCGCTAAACAACGGAAAATTACCAAAATCTGTCAAAATGCGAATATTGTAACTGTTTTCAGTATGTTAACGTTTAAAACTTCCCTTTGAACGAGCCAACGATTGACTTTATGTAAAGTAACCACTATCTATCTTACCATTATCCACTAATACTATCCACATTTATCTATAACAGTGGTAGAGCCCGCAACAACAACATCTGTTGAACGAATGGGCCGGCTCTACCGGAGAAATACTACGACCTTACAGAAGACAGGCGTGTAGTAGAAGTATTCTGCATTTCATCCGATAAGAGAGGTGCCGGGGGCCTAATTTCAGTCCTCTTCCCTTTCCCATCCGTTTCTAAAGGATAGAGTGGGAAGGAGAAAGGAATGGACGAGGACGAGATAAATGGGGAAAAGGAAATATCGTATTCCCGTCTCTCTGTCTGTACTCTGTCCAGTAAAGGGAGACAACGCATCTGCGACTCATTTGCTTATAGCGGATGCCTATGAGTACGAGTTTTTTTAATATCCCGTCCCGCTAGCTCGCCTGCCAGCTTGTTCCTTAAAAAATATACATACGACACGCTTATGTAAATAAAAAGGTGTTCGTCAAGCATTTATTATTATTACTATTGCCGTGGGTTCTACCATTTAAACGGACTTAGAATATTTAATTATTTTTCCATGTATACAAAATATGTGGTTCTTTCTCTTTATCCACAAAGCTACAAGTAGTGCTCTTTCAGGTATAATGGTTACTTACCCGCCGGCGAGCGCGGTCGGCGGCGCAGCAAGTTCGTGCTGTACCGGCGGCCGGCAGCCAACGGCGTGCGCCGCTCCAAACACTACGTGGTGAAGACGCCGCACAGCAGCAAAGCCATCCTCGATGCCAGCCAGCACTCCATCTCCTACACGCTCAGCCGAAGCCAGGCTGTCATCGTCGAGTACATGGAGGACCCCGACACTGATATGTTTCAGGTAAGTTCGTATGTAAAGGAACATGGTCTTCCCAAGGAAACAGTTCGGAATTAATTTCCTGTGAGACAATTGAAATTTGTGTCTTATTTTTTTGGTAAAGTTTGTCGACTTGAATACTGATCCTTCAGAACGCCGATGCAAATTTCTATAATCTAGATCTTATTGAAGCTTCTATGAAATATATTATGAAATTTTGTGTGCGTGTGTATGTCACTGAACTCCTCCTACACGGCTGGACCGATGAAATTTTTTGTGTGTATTCAAGGGGATTCGGAGATGGTTTAGATTCACAATATATATAAGGAGATCGTGCGAAGACGCGGGCAACTGCTAGTATTTGTATATTTGTCTTACATTACATCATAAATCTTGATGTGACATACATCATTATAAGTTAAGGATTTTACAAACTTCGAAATATGTCATCGACATGTAAACCGGAAATACCATATTTAAAACGTTGTGTTTCATATCATTTATACCATTACAATATTATAGTTACACTTTATAACAAAAAAAAACTATATTAGCTATATGTACAGTAACGACATATAAAGATAACTCATATAAGTACTCTTTTTTGGAAAGATAAATCAAACAAACGTATATAATAGCCGCTAGCCTCGATACTTACAATGGGCTATATGGCATTTACGATTCGGCTACCGTCATGATTTCGTAACGAAAAAGTAAACAAGAAAAATTTGTGGTTATTAATTTATGTGTGTCGAATTTGAGTCGTGATTTATTAATAGACAAAAATAATGCAGAATTATTCATTCAACATTTTTCCCTTTTATTTGAGATCAAAAATCGTAAACTGACCCATATTAACTTTAAAGTCATTTTTTTCATAAATTCACGTGAAGCGTCAATTCGATGAAACCCACATCCGCTCAGTCCCCTTCGGGTCGCATCCGCTGTGGTATTGCAATGCTTTCTCCAATTATTATAGCATTTTAAATTTGGAGTTTAAGAACTTTGCTAATTCTTAATAAACACTTGGGCCAAATTATAGCTCGAATTATTTGAACAGTGACGATTACATGACTACGTAAATTTAAGGAGTGTAGAATGGTAGAGCCAAGCATTTTAACATTAAATACATACATAGATAAGTGATATTCCTGTGAGATCCCTCTCTCGGATAGGAGGCATGTGCCCCTGAAGTAGGGGACATTCTAGAAAAGGCTGATTTATTATTATTATTATATTAATTATAATTATTTTAACAATGAAACCAATTTTTAGGCGTAATTTTTATATACGAAGAATTTACGCTGACTCATTGCAATGCAAGTTATTTGTGCAAATACCATAGGAACAAATGGGTATTTAATATAGTGTACACATGTTGGATTTCCTATTTTAGCGTAATTAACATTTCCTGTTTTATTTTAATAAGCGTAGCCCGCAGCGACATCGGAACTGTCCTATTGTCACACTTTTAATGCCTTTCGCTATTTTATTTCCGATATAAATTAATTTGTGTATGACTTGAAAGAGGTTAGTAGAGAAATAGTACAAATATGTAGGTAGCTCCTGGACGTATAAATCTTTAAAAGAGAGGTTCACCGAATTTTGTTGAACAAAGTAAGTTTTACAAACAGACGTTGCTGCCTTCCAGAGTCTTATTTTAGTCCATTCTATTCACACGTTTCAGAAACAGTGTTGAAGTGAACAAAGTATGCATCCCAATGTCAAGGTTATTGTCACTAAATAGATGATTTATGGAAGAAATACCGTGTAGTAATACATAGTCGGGAATACATGATAGAGATGTGTTTTAGACTCATGTAAAAAGTGTGTAGGTTACAACAAGTTTATAAACAATTAATGTCACGGGTACATTGTAAAGGGTTTTTCAACAAGAACTTTGTTTTCTAAAACAAAATTAAACAAAAAGTTTAGATGAAGATGATTCAAATTTTTATTGTATTACGAAGAGAAAAGTTTGGCAATTATGAATGAAAAATGATATCTGGCAAATGTCCACCACGACCACGCTGACAGATGTCGATTCTTTCATCAAAGTTTTTAATCACTTTTTGGATCACGCTATCGCGAGATGTTAACATCTCAATTTTGGCCTATTATTGATGACATCGATATCACAAACATGTGGTTTCAACAGGACGGTGCCACATGTCACACAGCCAACGAAACTATCAATTTATTGCAAACCAAATTTCCCGATCGCATAATTTCACGAAATTCAGCTGTTAAATGGCCAGCCAGATCGTGTGATTTAACACCACTGGATTATTTTTTGTGGGGCTATGTTAAGGAAAGAGTCTATACGGAGCCAATCGAATCGACCGCGGCCTTAAAACTTAAAATCCGTGACGTGATTAACGAAATAGACCCGCCATTTTGCCAAAAAGTGATTAAAAACTTTGATAAAAGAATCGACATCTGTCAGCGTGGTCGTGGTGCACATTTGCCAGATATCATTTTTCATTCATAATTGCCAAACTTTTCTCTTCATAATACAATAAAAATTTGAATCATCTTCATCTAAACTCTTTGTTTTATAAAACAAAGTTCTTGTTGAAAAACACTTTACTAAACTCTAATCATTAAACTTAAAGCGTTGTGAAAACAAGTGCTTGAGCAATTGCTACATCAGCTCTTATTTGTGCATCACACAACGTAGTACAAACACTCAGTGTTAACAACTCGTGTCCGATAAGCGGTCCCAAGGCGCCGCTCCCGCCAACACTGCGCGGTTTCGAAAGAAGCGCAGCACATAAACATTGATGTGATAAAGAAAACATTTCACATGCCCACGTGTGCATACACTTCTTACTGATATATAATAGGGCACTTGAAATTATGTCAACTTGCTGAAATAACCGTCATAGCATTATCATCTCTATCAAAATAATAGAAAAGACTATAATTCTGATAGAGATATTACTATCACAGTTTCGGCAATAAAAACATTTCCACGCTTGTCAGTCCACGAGAGAAAGAACGATAAGAAATATCGTAATCGTGTTCTATGAATTACTAGACTGTCGATTTTCCTTGAAATTGATAAAAAAAGTGTTTTTTTATGACTGGTTACTATGGATCCTGAAATCAGCTTGGTTTGTTAACAACCTTAGTTTCCAAACTTAGTCCACGTTTCTAGGTCCCGATTTCTAATAGAGGTAAATTAATGTTTTAAGATTAGTTCAGTTTATGGTATAGGTTTGTAGAGTTTTAGTCTTCATTTTTTTCGACCTTGACAGGGTTCACTAAGGTTTTATACAGAAATAATGTTGCTAAAACATGAACAAAATCGTGCACAAACAGTATATTTATACATAATTTTACATACAAGTGGCAAACACACGATGCGACGAGTTAATTTACGCTCAAGTCTCAAGTTTGCTGCGTGTGTTTACGCGGTGGCGGTATCTAATCGTCGCACATGGGTTACTGCCCCCCGGGGCGAGGACAATGCGTTGGTCCCTGCACCGCGCCGCGCAACGACCCTTATCAATAACATCTTACTGTCGCACGCGCTTTGTCTGCATCGCATCTTTGTATTGTTATCTCTACATGAAATGAAGTATTAAACATTAATATTACTAAAAAAGGCCGATATAAGGAGCAACTATAACCGACGAGGATGTTTGCGTAGATGTATGAATGTAGAAGATGCGATAGAGGTGTGCCAGGATCGCGCCAAATGGAATCCACGATCTCTGCCTACCCCTCTGGGTTACGAGCGTGAGAGCATATTTATTTTATTTTTTATTAAACAATGTAAATAAGGAATTAAGTTCCAAACAGCGTTTTCAGAACGTAGAATTCAATTAAAGTCTAACGCAAATGATATTATTTGGTGTACAAGTGCAAATGTTTGCCACTGTGCTGTCGTCCAATTGACCGTAAAGTTGGCAGCACGGGTCATCGAACTGCATCGCATCCTGTCAGCCCCATCCGATATTGTTGTAAACATTGCTTGTAAAGGGATATGTTTGATTTTTTTATTTTGTTCGGAATTGTTGCGTATTGAAAAATATTTATGCATTTTTTATATTAGTGGGCAATATTAGTAAATGACTAATATTGGCTAATATATGGCTATATAACGTAAATTTTACGTTTCTCATGCTATAGACCGTGTACATACGACGATGTACATACGACGTCTGACTACCAACCGTGCAAACGTGAGGCTGTGTTTGTATTGTCAGGACAATAAAAGCGCGAGTGCATATACCACCTTTTATGAATGCCTACCTACTTTACTTCTGCGAACAAGCGCAAATCGACACACCCGAAAACGCCGCAAGTACACGCGCGCCCGTAAAACATACACAGGGAATATCGCTTTTTACTGCCGACTGGCGTCGATGTACCGCAGCTGGTGAGTTCCGCAAGAGAATCTCGTTATGTAATGTAAAGTTTACGTTACTGAACAGTTTTCGTGATATGGAGCCATCTCGCCGCGGAAGTATTTCTACTGTAGCAAAATTCTTCTCGCATAAGTCGGAGAAAAATATTTTTCTAGTAGAAATGCTTCCGAGTATTCAAGAAATAAGACAACCATCTACGAATATTCTCTTGAAAAAAGTAGCAAAAGCAAAATAAAAGTGAACATAAAATATGGTTTTAAAGTTTCACTTCATATTGATTTTAGTAAAATACATATCGACGTTATCGTAAAAACTTTCTCTACACTTCTAGACAGCGGTTTATGGTTTCCGTAACGTAATCGCTCTTTCTATCTTATGATCTTTAAACATAGTATCTGTTTATCTTTTAATCTTTGCGTAGTTGTTGGATTGTAATGCTTTTAATGTATAAACAGGGCTTTACGGACTAGTTTGGCGAACATAACGGTGTAATACTGGGCTGGATGATGTCAGAAAGCTGTTTACGGCTTCAAATTTATTGTCATCTCTAATACGTCGATTTACTGAGGATCATCTAAATCCCTAGGTAATTTCTTAAGTATAAGGCTGAATAGGATTATGTGTTTCTTTATAAATATAACATAAATGATATGCCATCTACAAACAGTATTACTAACCTTTTAATATGTCTGAAAAAAAGAACATACAACTAAACTTAGATAGATACTATACAGTTGACGTGCTTCTTATGAACACGTTCGGACATGCTTATGATTGACGGAGTACGTATTCGTGGATACAAGATCTGTAGATCAACAAAGTGCAGAACCGGTACACTCACTACATACGCATTGCGCACCTCCAAAGAGTTGTGACGTCTTGGTATTGTGCTGTAACAATCATGTTTAACTGACTCTGACTGCAACCGGTTTACTGTGCTAAGTCCATGTGATACTTATGCTTCAGTGAAGTGTTATCTATTTATAAGATTGAAATTTCCAAAAGTGAATAATTTGTTGTAATTGAAAATGGACGGTGCTACTTTAAAAAGATAAATAGATCTTAAATAACTGTGACGACAGAGTTCTTGTCTAGATTAGGTTTAAAGATCGCGTGAATTAGGTACACGTAACGATTCGTTTGGTTGACTAGTTTTTGAGTTGGGGAATATAGTAATCTAATAGGGTGTTTATGTAACTTCTTGTTCGTCTTGTCCTTAGAATACGACCAAATGTTTCGATTTACATACATTCTTATATCGATACATGCTCTGATTATAAATTAAAACAGAACCAGTGAGTTTAATATGAATTAAATAGTACTACTAAGTACAAATACGCACTCACGCAAGTAAACAAATTAATACAAGATAACAATTGCATTGTTTCGACTGCGTGGTGCACACTATCCAGTAAATATTATAAACCTATCTTTTTACTAATTAGACTTCTTGTCTTGTAGAAAATATATTTATGCTTGTAGTATAAGCTTAAAGTGTAAACAGACAATAATGAATCTGGAACTACGTCTACCTGTTATTTTTTTAGAGTTATGTAGTACTACTGAAACTATCTGGTATATTTTTGACATTTATATTTATTATTTTAACTAAAATAAATTGTATAAACCCAAAAAAATGACCTAATGTCATTGGAAAACATCTAAGGCCAAATAAATAATACAAATCGTAAATGGAATATTATTTAAATCATTAATATTAATAGCAATTAATCCATAACATTAAAAAATACACTATAAAACGTTTCGAACAAAGTAACTATTACAACATTTTGAAGTTAAAAAAAATCACATTACCAACATACTTCCTGTCACGTCCTATACCCGTTAGTGTCAACGGATGCGACAGCTTGCATGTTGCGCCGTTATTGAGCCGCTTGACGTCATAGGCGGCGCGGTCCGCATGTCAACAAGGGGTGTTGTGTGACGTCATCGACTTTTAGGGCTGGTAAACAGAAGTTAAAGTGACTTTATCATATCATCACAGGTGAATAAATAGCTTCTCCTTCTCTTTTCCCACTTTATTATGTGGGGTCGGCACAATAAGTAATAAGTTTGACTATTGTTTTTTTTTTCGTTCGCCGATCTAACGCCAACAAACCTCCTCGGGCATGTAAGTGAAATATTAGTAGATTATCGAAATATTTTAATGATATTTTTTTAACCTTTCCCAGCTAAGCTTAAACTTGATTCCAACCGGAAATGGTCACGACAATAGTCGAATAGCGGATTCGATTTTACGACTATGTTACATATACATGCATGTTTATTGTGTCTAAAGTAATTAAAACATCCATGTGCTTATCTAGATTTTTTTTTGTGTTCTTGTGGAAACCTTAATAAG
>JWHW01028696.1:249710-268128 GCA_000931545.1 Papilio glaucus | reverse complement strand
GGCGCGCAAGATCAAACATAATTTATCGCCCTCAGCTTTCTAGGAAGACTTAGATGAAATGTTTCTGGAGACTTCGAGACTCTCAAAGATTTTTTTTTTTAAATCTTTAGCCGCGTTAGAAGATATTTGCTAGAAGAAAATCTTATAGATTCTGAAGATCTGATACGCTCGACAGGCAACATGCTTATTTGAATTTGGAACAGTTTCGACGAACTTTATTCATATATTTTTCTTGTATTCAATTTTGATTTTTTTATTAGCGTTTGAACTATTGTCGCGCCTTCCCACCTGTTTTGTGTTTTCACTTCTGTCTGCAGTCCTTATGACTGCCTTTGTTTTTTTTTAATAATGTTAATTCTCGTAACTCCATTCCTCTTTGTGTAATCGGCCATCAGACTGTACAGATGACCGTCATGTCATCGTAATGGTACGGGAGCCCAAGTGGAGATTTCTGTACATCCTCGAGCGCGTCTGATTTTCATATCGGGGTACCTTGGATCCTGTTAAGTACCCTACACCGCAATCCAGTCATCCGTGTAGAGCCAACAACAGTTTCATCAGCTCATAAGTTGGTCATTTTATAAATAATTGCAGTTCAACTTTCGATTTATTTATTAACAACTAGCGACCTGCCCTGGCTTCGCACGGGTAGTTTCTTCTCTCCATTCAAACGTTCATCTTTACTTAAGGTAATCGTGCCAACTGTCAAACGACTGACAGTTATGCCAAAAGCGTTTAAGCAAAAAAGCTAATATATTCGTTAAGTTTCTTTACATTTTATAATTTTTCGCGCAACTCTCTCTTTCATAAGAACCTTCTATGACAATAACAAACACAAAAAATCAGCAAAATCGGTCCAGCCGTTCACGTGTAACGCCGTAACCAAGGGAAATAGGAATTCATCATTATATATATATATATATATATATAAGAATATGTATCTCTTACATTGATCATGGTCAAACATTTAAGTCGGAGCAATGACCTTATTCTTGCTGCATGTTCCACTTTTAAATTAGCGCCTCACCTCGGTTGCCAAAAAAACTCGTTTAGTAAACACAAACATCGGACACCGTTGAGTTGGTTAACCCTGCCGAAATTATCACCACTATTTTGTTAGGGTTTGTTTTTCTTTAATTTAATTTTTAAGGCATTAATATTAAATTTAAACATAATATGGCTTAAAAACTTTAAGACTTTAGTTTTAAATTTATGAAAATACTACATCTTTAAAACTTGTTAAAGCTTGTTTGAGTTTCATTTTTGTGTTTCAGATGTTTATTTTACTGTATCTTATTCATATACAATTTTATAGTTCTGCTGGTGGCGTGCTGCTCTGATTACACGAGTTCAATCGCCTATCATTTTCGATCAGTCCATCAATCGTCCATACTCAGAGTTCCATATTTTAAATTCCTTGTTTGAATGACACCGTATTGTAAGATAGCCAGTGGTAGATCAGTGATAGATTGATAAATTATTATATATCATCAGGGAATCACCGTTTCAGTACCTATCTTTGTATTCAAAACATACGATATATGTGCTGAGCTTAACGAATCCCGTTTTTAGGGTTCCGTACCCAAAGGGTAAAACGGGACCGTAATATACCGTATGCCGATATAACAACAAATATTAAAAAATAGAATAAAATAAATATTTAAGGCGTTATGCTCTCTACAACAAACGTGATTTTTTATGGATGATCCGGAATCTTTCGTGCGCGAGTCCAACTCGCACTTGACCGGTATTTTTGTTTATGATAAAAACTGGGTATTTACAAGTTTGCAGTTAGTTTAATATAAAATTATGTTCTATTTATCCTGTTACATTTCCACTGAAAGTTTATTGGTATTCCCGATGACCACAGACCGCTTTGATAAACAAGAGGTAACGAACAAGGCGTAAGGGAAAATCTGAAAAAAAAACGTATTTGTAAATTCAATAGTGCACTATCAACTTTTCGAGTTCACGGCCATGAGATATTTACTAAAATAAGTTGAAACATTTTAAGTTAAAAACGTCTACGCTCTATACCTAAGTACAAACATTAAATATGTTACTTAGATAAATCTTTTCCCGTAATAGGCCTTCATCATTCGATGGATTACAACGAAGAATGTAGCCATGAAAATCCTTACTTATTATTTAAACATAATCATTGTTTAATATATTATGAGAAGTTAATCTTCACATTTAACTAATTTATATGATGTTCATGCATTTTAATATTCTCCAATTCTTTTGTTAACGTAAGCTACCTTATTTATAATACCTATATAACGAGTCTAATCCATTTCTCATAGCGGATCGGGTTATGACGTTAACCAAACTACGAACCTTTTTACTAACAATTTCTGTATTGGTGCATTTTATGTATTTCGTTTGCATGTAATTTGGCTAGAAGTCAAAACCGTGGAGCAGGATATCTTAAAAATCTTAATACATGTTCAAAACAACCTAACCAAACAGATATTGGATAAAAAGCATCATAAATATTTACAACTAGCTGTGCCCCGCGGTTTAATACTACCGTAACCTAATCATCATCTCCCTGCCCTTTTCCCGTGTTCCGGGGTCGACACAGTATGACTGTAGCACAGTTTAACAATCTAATCTGATTGTTAAACTATGACCGTAGTCCATACTATATAGGTTCTAGCTACAGTTTTTACGCCTGCCTAACGCCAACCCTCCTCAGGAATAATAAGCTACTAACCGAACCTGACAAAACACACTACAGAAGAATAAATACGTAATTTCTAAAATCGTCTATATACGTGTAAATACTGCGTTATCAAATATAGTTATTACCAGGGAGCGTCGTGCCTCTTCGAAATATACTATGTGCTATGAAAATCTCAATGCAGTGTGTCTAGCTTAAGCTCACAAAATCTCCGAAACTGTCCAGTTTTGAACTTTTTATAAACTTTCAATAATCATCATTTCACAAGATCATAATATAACTAATAACATATATAATTAAAAGTTCAACGTTTCAGCTAAACAGCTATTACATAGCATTTTTCGAACAAATGTTTGACATGGTTCTTTAAATTTATATAACTTTTCTATTTATAAACCGATTGACATAAAACAAACACTAAATGTTAAGTGAAGCTTACCACAATACATTAGTGAAAACCGCACCCAAATCGGTTAAACCGTTTCTAAGTTTAGCGGCAACAAACGCACAGACAAACAAACAAACAGAAATACAGGCAAACAAACGAAAATTCTAATAACCATTGTTTTGGGTTTTAGTGCGTTTGTGAAGGCCCCCAATAATAGTTTTTCTCAAATATCTTCGATGTACAGACAACGATCAGTAACATTTTTATTATATGTACAGATGAGGACGGTTTATTACGACAGTTCTGTCGAGAGGAGATGAGAGGCAGTAGGGAATAAATCCTTAAAGCAGGTTGTGAGCTGTAAAGTGACGTTATTGTTCAAATGCCTGATGCTTAGAACATGATTATAGAATTAGTTCATTAGATTAACCCAAGATATTGTATTTCTATGTACAGATTGTTAATATATCAGTGAATGTTAGTTAAGAAAACGTCATAATTCTGTCTTTCACAATTGAACAATTTCTTATCTCATCTATACAAGAATAAGTTGGAAATATGAATTACTTTCAAAAATATGTGTACCTTCGTTTGTGCTATTTATCAGTATTACATCGATTGCTCTCTAAAGTACCAGTAAATTTGCTTTGTTTCGGCGATAGACGATGTAAACATAATAGTGCAAAAGAACAATGAAAATACTTTAACTGGTAACTTCGTGCCAGTCTACCGAAGAAATGTTGAAACATAACCAATTCTTCCCGTACTCGTGTCCACTTCCGTTAAGATTGCGGCGTTCGCTTGCCGGTGACGTCATCGCATTTTTACTGACCGAACGTTTCCGACCGTTATATATTATCAAAACGTTTTGATATAGAATGATAGTAGGCTAGATTTGTATGGAATATACTTGATATATGTGTTTTAACCTTGCGGTAAAGCCACAGTATAGATGTAAGAAGCTGTATCACTTACTAAATAATCGCCAGAACTCAGTCCTGTAATAATCTATTCAAGTTAAATATCAGTTTCTATTACTACAAGGCGTTCAGCTCTTGATCTGTTTGTCTTATTAGCGTCCTTTGGTTGTTGCGAAAAATCCGTGTCAACGTTTTTATTATATTGATTTAGAATACGGACTACCTTAACGAGAATCGTAGTATTAATTTTATGTAATACTAAACACTATAGTTTAATTTGTAAATATGCGTTTAATTTAAAAAGTAATAAATTCATTTATTTTCAACTAGAATATATATAAGTTAAACTTTATTTACAAGTCCACATAATTATATAGGCACTTATCTATCATCTACACATGGTATGGCTTATGAGAGTTATCTAAATATCGTAAGTAATGCTACAATCTTCTCTCAAATACATCCACTTCATAATCTGATAGGTGCCATACTGGTGTGAGTTTAGTTTGGAAATTATTTTGCAGATGTTGCGCTCTCGACCAGATCTTTAGAGTTTCGATCTCTAAAAGAACATTTACGCTTAGAAATACGGTTTACCTGATTAAAATGACAGGTCACTTCCAATGCGAAATTCTTAAAATATGGAAACTCGAAAACAAAAAAGGGTTCGATCATCCTACCTGTGCTTCGTATGAAATGGGTCCAGGTAACAATGGAAAATATTTTTGAGGCATGCTTAAAATTGAAGTAAATTTAAGATGTTTAAGGTGTTTCTCGTTATCATAAGTACATTGAGAGATACCAGAAAAATACGGCTTTTATCACCTTTAGATCGACCTTTATAAATTTAAACAAAGGATTTGCAGACGGGAAATCATATGGAGACAAAATAAATTCATATTTTGTTAAAACATCTGATTGTCGACGAATGACAATCTTTAAATTACACTTAATTAACAAGGGTTATTGACCTTGCCTCGCATCTTTCGCGCTGGGCTTATCGTTCATCTCAAAAAGGGTTTTTTAAGATTGTTTAAAAGTAAGTCCTTTGGCCGAAAAATCGTTAATATGTTTTATTTTATACTTAATTACTCCTATTATTATCGAAAATCAAAAATTTATTAATATAAAACATAAACTGTAGTCATTATAACGTTATTTGATTGTATGTTTGAGCAGACTGCTGATGTAACTGGGTGTTATAAGTAAATAGACCGTTCACATTGAAATCATTACTTTTAATGATACCAAACACAGTTTGTTGACATTTATAAAAATGAGTTCTTATACCGAACACAATCAAGTTCCCGCCAATCGGAATTAATTTGAATGTAAACTGCGGGAATAGCCGCCAGACATCACGTACGCCGTCATCTCGTACACACTGACAAGCGATTATACTGTCGTATAGGGGCACGACGCAGGACAACTTAAACATATTGAATTTTAAAAACGGCCCCGGTCACCTTCAAATAAATAATTCAATATTTTAATTTTTCCTTCTCGATACTCGTTTCTTTGCTATTGTTGGGTTTGTATGAGGTTATTCCGCCTAACATTTTTCTATTGCTATCGAACCAAATACAGTGTTATGTAGATCAAATAAGTTAAACACTTTTATTTCTAAAATGTTAGTTATAGGAAAGTTCAGAACGCCATTTTGTCAGGATATCATCTTATTCTCTCCGTCTCTTGGTTATAGGAACCTAATTAAGGTGGACAAGGGAAAAACATCGAGTTAGATAGCTACTAGATTTATATCTTTTACACATAAAAGTATAGAATCTCAATGTTGAAGATTCCCTTAATGTTAAAATTTCCCCAGAAACGTTGTTTCTTATTTGCATCGTCAGATAAATTGATGGACGTTTCTGTCTCCGCGTCCTGATTTAAAACGGCCTTCGCAATTGAAACGGCTAAACACGGCTATCTTTTAGCTAAAAACCAATGTAAAGGATGTCCCAGTTAGCGATGGCCGGTCGCGTGGGCCAAATGCATTGTGTTGCAGGCTGCACGCGAGCTGCGCTATCATACTGTACTCGAAATATTGATGTGCATTGTTTCCTTTGCTCTCATTTCAACAACTAGTGGCAAAACCAAAGAGGAATATTTATAACAAAAGTCTTTCGACACTCCTGCCATTTTACAATACTACGCAAAACACGCAGGATGTTTTAATAAATACTGCGCTCGCCCAGGATTTTGAAATATAACTCACTGTCAATTTTTGAGAAATGGCGCTCGACATCGACTCGAAAACTAGCAATAACGATGAACTCCTATTATTGAGATCGATCGATAATACATTTAGAAAAACACATTCGCCTTCGATTCACCAATAAGAAATAAATACAAATCTTCGACTTCTGTCAAATGAAAATATTTTTCTTATCCTATCGCTTCGTTGAGACATTTTCATCTGTGAGTATTTTCGAGCAGTTGTTTCTGATTTCGACTGCTTTTTTTTTATAAGATTCTTTGATGATGTCTATAACTTTCTATAATCTTCTTCGCTTCGAAAGAAAATTTGCTTGTGTCGTTCCTGGGTGTTATATAAAATCTATAGTACAAGCCATCTTCGAACCTTTATACATCTAAAGCAACACAAAGCCGCGGGCAACATCTACTTAATTATCAATACACAGCCGAAAGTAAATTCGAGCAATCTATACATTTAAATAGTATATATTTATTCTGCTTAACCGATAAAAGTTGCACTAGTGAAACCTCATTTTAAACTACAATGTTTTTTACAGAGAGAACATTTTCAATGTACATACAAAATTTGTTTATCTGAATAGATTTAAAAAAATATACCATTTTTTTATCTTTAGACATGACCATAGATTATACAAATCTGTATTACGTATGGACATAAATAAGAATGTCATTCCGAGGCACGTCATTGTAACGTTTTCAATTTCCTCGCGTTCGCAATTCTCGCTGAAGCGTTCCGCGGGGAGGAAGGCACATTGACAATGTGTTGACAGAGATACCTCCATACAATAGCAAGCAACCTCTGTCATGACTTATTCAAGTTCTAATTATAATCGAAAGGCTTAAATATTTTGTCTGCATGCAACCAGTTTTATATTTAGAATATACTGTTGTTTCACAGTGTACACTTTACATACTGTGAAGAAACCAAAGGAATGGAACAAGTTACATAAGGTTTTCTATTCAGTTATAAAGTGGGTAACTTTAAGAGAAGAGTGAATGGAAACTGGGTTTAGGTTCTTACTTCTTGCTCCGCTTGCGACCCAAAGTGGGTCTTGGCCTCTGATACAAGGGAGCGCATACGCCGTCTGTCTCGCACCGTCTCTTGCCAATTAACTGTTTGGAGCTGGCGAAGGTTTAGTTCCACGGTGTCTTTCCAGCGATGACTGTGCCGAGATTCGCTTTCTTGACGGTACGATCCTATCCCATCCTCAGGTGGCTCGTACAACGAAATCTTTGGGCTTTGACTTCCTCCATCCATGATTTAAGTTTTTAGTGAATATAAAGAGATGCCCTGTTTTATTTCGAGATCTTATCTTGCGATCTCTGCCTATATTGATTTGTTAAAAAAAGACGTGAGAGTTGAAAGTTACTGACGCTGTTACCTATATTGCAGACTTAGGTAACAAATATTAATTTTATACTCCATCGTCATACACTTCTGAGTACTTACAAGACTTACAATTAGTTACAATTAAATTAAAAAGAAAAATATGCTATATTGGTGTAGCGATTTCATTGTTGCTAGATCATTGACATTAAGACGCCTACAGATGTTGATGTGTTTTTACTAACATAAATGTAAAGATACAGAGAGATAGGGTCTGTAAGTTTGTCTGTGAGAATAGTAATGTCATTTATATATTATAACAAAAGATGTTCCAATTTTTATTACTTGATCCTCAAAGGTACCGCTTTTGGGAAGTCTTTAAAAATTACTGTTCACTTATACGGTTCAGACATAATTAAATACACTGCGATTGAAATAGAATCAACAAGTTTTTAGTTCTTATATGTATTTAATATTTTAAGATATTTCGTCAAGTATCTCAACTGCTTGACATTGATTTCAACTTTCTGCATGTTGGCGAGTTGATTTTATAAAAAAAAAGGAAAAATAATAATTCTAGTAAACGAAATCACAGACACAAACTAGTGTAAGAATTATTTGGAACAGATTCAGCTGTCTCGCTATTATGTCGCCTACGCTTCGCCAACCGTCGATAATAGGGTGACCAAAATTAAAAATAATTTGTTTAACACACTAATTAAAAACGGCTTTACTCACGCGTGGTTCGGTGTATGTACCGACTAGTTTCGAGCCCATCGGGGGCTCGAAACTAGTCGGTACATACACCGAACAATTTCGTCTTCAGTACTGTCGTTGATGTGTCGCGCCGCGTTCAATAAGACGGGTTCCCATGTAGGTGGCAGAGCCCACCCCCTGTCTCGATTAAAATTAGGTCGACGGCGGATTTCTATGGCTTCGAGTAGTTTTCGGGACATATAGTTCCTCTCGCGAGCCAACACTTTTACCTTGTCGAACCTAATATAATGAGAGCTACCGGATTCAATGGCGTGCTCCGCCACTGCCGAGGTGTTAAACATGTAGCGTATGTGCTATTCTATACTATTATCTTTCTCTATGCCAAATTTCATCCCAATGCCTAAAAGAGTAACAAACATCCATACACACAAACGTACAAACTTTCGTATTTATAATAGTATAGTATGCTATGGTAGCGGTCGCTTAAAGTCGGGTGGACTGCTCGTTTGTCACCTATTACACAAAAGAAAATTATGTAACACCCTAAAAATTTTAACAACCGCTATGATGCAAGCTTCTCAAAAATGTTTTATGAAATTTGTTGTAATAATATATTTTGATTATTAAACTGAAGATCCTTTAATAATTAAAATAGTAAAATATAATTAAAGTAGATATAGAATTAAGACTGTTTCTCATTAAAAATACACCTTCTGGTTCAGTTCATACGGAATGCTGTTTATTTTGTATTTTTTTACACTAGTAAGAGCACATTATTTAATACATTGTTTAAATACCATAATGAAAACTTACGGATTCAAAAATCACCTCGTGATAAAATAAGTAAATAACATAACTCCATCCTAATATAGCGTATAACATTGCGTGCACGCTCCATACCTATATGAAACGTCGTGTGTCCACACCCTTAGAGTAATATTATTTGAATCCGTAATATTTTGTTACCTTCGCTCTTCCCGGTATATTGCATTCATTTATTATTAAACTGTAGTTAAGGTAACAAAAGTGAGGCGTGCGCTCCCCCGTGACGTTGTCCCTACTTACATTAACGGTGTTGTAAATTATTCCTGTGTATATAATTTAAGGATGGATCATATTACGCGCGAATTTTGTATTTTAACGTCAATTGACAAATTAAATAAGATTTTAGCTAAGCACATTTGTAACATTTATACATACAGGGTTCTTCCAATTAAAGGTTGATACAAACCAAGTATTTTTATGCGAAATTATCGGATATTTAGTCGTATATAAAGAGAAAGGTATGCTATTAATATTGGAAAATAATATAGGCTGCGCTTGCAGGTAAGAACGTAAAAGCATAATGTTTATTTTCATTAAAATTTCCATCACCAATTAGCACATTTGAGGCTCTATGTTCTTGATGACTTAAATTCATCTTTGATGTCTTGAAGTCTGGGACGTTGGCCTTATCTTTCACGTTTTTTATTTATAAGATCTTATAAAGCGATTCTTAAAAAGTGTGTTAGGTGTGACATTAAATGATAGGATTAAAAATAGCATTATAAAGGGAAAGTGTGGCTTCAAAGTGGATGTTGTGACTAGAATTGAGAAATGTATGCTTCGGTGGTTCGGGCATGTTGAAAGGATGAATGAAGAGAGGATAATGAAAAAAAAATGTTGCACAAGTGAGGCACAACACAACACAGGCAGTTGGTAGGGGACGCCCCAGGAAAAGTTATATCGATCAGTTTAGCGGTTTACTAAAAGAGGGCGATATAAGGAGCACCTATAACCGACAAGCATAAATGCGTAGATGTATGAATGTAGAAGAAGCAAGAGAGGTACCAGGATCGCAACAATTGGAAATCAATGATCTCTGCCTACCCCTCGGGGTTACGGGAGTGAGCGCATATTTATTTATTTTTTTATTGGTAGACCCTATAGTAAGCTAATGAAATACTCGTAATTGAAACTAGATTGATTGAAATAATGATTCTTACATTACACTGCAAAAATATAAAAGTGAAAGAAGCATTTTGTTTCCAATTGAAATATTTGAACGGTTTGTGCCCGGATTTACCACGGGATATTACAAACTTCATTTCTTCAACTTCACGAAAATAAATGATTTTTCGGGTCTTGGGCGATTTTGATACTTTTTAATGTCTTCCGTTTACAAGTATTATTTGGAATCTTTTTATCGACCAAAGTAAAAAGTACTCGTACCCCTTAACATGTCGCAACACTCGAACAGCGCAATGTCGGGTAAGCGCAAAACATAAGTCTGTTACTATCGCAATAAATTAAAAATATGCGTAACTCAGAGGTGCCCCTGCCCTCTTACTTGTATTTTTAACTTACTACTATTTTTATTTTCATCAGAGATCACGGATTTCCCTTTGGCACGATCCTGGTACGCCTCTCACTTCTACATCCATACATCTACGCATACATGTTCGTTGATTATGGGTATTCGTGATGTTTCTCTTTTGTGTGTCACTAATCTGATTGATATAATTGGGACATTCCTTGCCAACATTGCCACTGACTTTTGCAACATGAACTTGTCTTGTTACTCTCTCTTCTTTCATCCTTGAACATGCCTGAAATACAAACTATTATTAACTATTATCTATTTCTTTAATGATATCTGTTCCAGTATAATAATAATAAGATAAAGTACCAACATTGTTGTCAGTCAACCGATTAGAGCGGTGTCACACTATCTTGTTTTTCCTGTTGTTCAAATGCATATCACATTACCTGCTGAATGGATGTCAACGTTACAATAAAGTAACAACGAACTTTATTGTGTGGTGTAAATAATTCTAGACGTATTTATTATATTTTTGTATGTTAATAATTCGTGTATAAGGGACTGTTATAAGTTTTGATTTAAATTTTATCACTATGAAATAGAGCATAAGATACTAGTATATAAGGAACAATGGGACTGACATGTCCTTTATGACAAAATCCCCTAATAAATAAAATAAAAATAAATTTGTAAATTTAAATAAAAACGTTATTACACGACGACGTAGTTAGAAGCGAAACCAACAACTTACATTTTTTCAATCCGATGTTTTATTAGAAACAAGTTTAATGCGTACATATATTACTTTGAATATGTTGGAGTGTTAGTTGAAGCGATGTCTGTTTTTTTTATATTTTAGCATTTTTATGTACATATAATATAATATATATAATTCAATACACTACAGCTTTAGACTTGATCAAGTATAATTTTTCTGCCAGGAACTATGCTAACTGTTGCTTTTACAAAGATCTCCGTCATAAAATACACGGTTCGCACACCAACGTATCTATTTCTTACATTTTTATTGTACATTCAAGGCAGTTGTAAGTTGATATCGCTGTAAGTTACGGGACGTTGCCCGCATGCTCGTCAACAAAAGAATGAAAAGACCAATGGCAGTTCAGAACTGGTCTTCGGCATAAGGAAGTGGCGCTATTCCGTCGTCGCACGAATTTTTGAATCATTCGAACAGCAAAATGGCTTGTATGGTGTTCGTTTTTCAAAACATTTTAAATTACAAAGAAGATGGACAATGCAGGTATGTGGTAGGGTTACCGTGGATACCTACCTATAAGTAGAGGACAAATTGTCTTTGCTCCCAAACAGGTAGGATAGAAATTAGGGATTTATATTTTGCATGACCATATTTGTCAGCTATGGAAACTCGAAAACATGGTTTTTGGAGGAAATAAAATCGAAAAAAAAAAGTAAACATTTATAAGGGCATTCATTATTTATTGTAAAAAAAGGATCTTTGAAAATTACTTGCAACTTAATAACAAGGTGGCTCGTTATATCATATTGTTTGAGCAAAAGTTATGAGCAGTTGAAATGTCTCGGCGCCGGTGTGAGCGGTGGATGTATGTAGTCTCTGCGGTCGCGCCGTGTCGGTCTCAGAGAGTTCATTATGCGGCAGTGTACAGTCGATACCGTCTACTGTTACGCGGGATTATTGTTCTTGCATTATCCTTTGCTTTTCTATTTCTTCTAGTACTTCGTCGTTGAAGTCAACAAGATTTTTGTTTAAATCGCACTATTTTGAACAGGATGTGGCCGGTGAGAGATGGAAGACACTGTCCGCGGCTTCTTTGACTTTCTATCCTTTTGTAATCTACTATCTAAAAACAAAAATAACATTGCCTTAAATTAGTAAAAGTTTTTACTTAATGATAAAACCTACCTACTTTAATTATTTGTACCTTGTACTAAAAATTAAATTAAATTATTTTAGTATGAGGTTTAAAATGATGGATGAACGATGGATAGAAGCGCCAATAGCCTAATGTTTAAGGCTACGGACTGCCGATCTTAAGGTCGTGGGTTTAAATCCACCATTCGTGAAAATATTTTTATTAGAAATCTACTAATATCTTATTACAAAAAAAGAAAAAGAAAACAAACTAAATGAAGTCTCTTTATTAAAAGGAATCTAAAGTAAAATAATATGGTACCGGTATGTTTGATCAGATTGCTTTAAAAATTAACCCGACCAAATAACTGAATACAGATTTCGACGTTTTTATCGGTATTATGTTGTTCTTCCTTTGAACTGCTTTATCACATCAGACGACATACATAAGTTGCCTGTAATGTTTCTTATAAATCAATCAACCTATCGCTGTTATTGGCAACCTGTTTACTTTGAACTTGTTGATGCATTTACTCCGGTAATCCCGATGAAGTCACGTTAAAAATGCGACGCAAAAGCATGTTGGATGTATGCAGAAAATAAAAACACAACAATCATATACTAGTTAATAATTCTATTTAATACAATTTTTTTGGCACCGACTTCAAACCTTTAATAAGAGTATTTTATGAATATTAAAAGGTACTCGGTATTCGGTTTGTATAAGAGGTCATTCAATTCAATTTTTATTACGTTATTTTGTACTTTTTAGTTTTTGAAGTCGGTTTTTTTTTTACGTTATCATACTAAGGAGAGGTCGAGCTGATAGGTCTTCGAAGCAAGGTAATTGCTCGGTGAGCTACTTTACGTGCAAAACCGCATCGATTACCGATGAGCCACGGATAATGAAAATACTCGGATTAGCATGTACGAATAATGATCGCGACTGAAAATGGCTTATAGCCGAATAGGTGCAAAATGCAATAAATTAGTGTAGAGTGACAAACAATCATAAAACTTCGTGTATAACGCACGCCGAGTACATTCAACACTTTTTTCTTAATTGCTAAATTTGCAAACATTTTTTTTGATTATTGAAAAGTCATAACGATCACTTGTTTTTTATTTCAAATCTTTTTGTAAAGTGTAATTTATTTATTTAAATATAGTTATATACATATTAATAGTAATTTATAGTCACGGAAAACCATAAATAGCTAAATAAAAAAACTACTAAACTAACTAAAGCTACGAATAGTGTAAAATACGCCAAAAGAAATCAACGTCGAATCGAAATCGAGTTCCAACATTCGGTTGGTTTTTTCGATTTAACTTTGGTGGCCCCAGATTTAGCTCGACAACCCACTTGTGATTTATCAATTTTCATATTATATAACATATAATCTAGGTCCTGATCAAATAATTGATGAGGGTGTAAATTTCTTACGCCGGATCTTAGACCAATAGCGGTTTATATTGTAGGATTTTGAAAAGACGTTATAGTCTCATTTAAAACTCGAATAAACTGTGACAATCTTTTCGAGTAGGTTATTGTTAATCACAAAGAAGTCATAAAAATTCTTTAAAGTAACATTTAGACGTTCGTAGAAAAATATTTTCGTCGGAACTTGAAGTAAAAAGAAATTTCACAATTTCGGGATTTACTTTTAGCATTGACGTCAAGACTTTCACAGGCTTCGCAATCAAGCGGTACTGATTTAAGCCTTGCCATTATATGTAAATATAGTGAAGCTTTTGAATCCGGCAGTTTTCCTTTCCTCGTAAGTCCATAATAATGTGTATATGACTTGTGCCGGGGACATTAGTATATATGTCTATCTCTTAGATTGTAATGTATATGTAGCTCATAGTTTACATATAGTAAGTTATTGATGAAACCTTAAATTAGTACAACCTACAAGACTGATATTTCACATTCATAAGTTTTTTGTATTCTAGGAGCGTTGATAAAAAATAATAATATGTATGTTTTTATAATAGAAGGTGGCAAATGAGCAAGCGGTCTACCCGACTTTCCAGCTATCGTCACCCATAGGCTGAGGGATATGGATGTCGAATCCTCTTCCTTTCCTATCCTTTCCATATTCTTTCCGTATTTCCCCAATCGAGCCGGCCCATTCGTGAAACAGATGTTGTTGCTGGCTACTGCTACCACTGTAAGAAAACAATATTGATACTTTGTCTTATTATGAGTGAATTCTACCTCATAAGTATTGGTTGGAACAGTCATAGTAAGTATCGATAATTATCGCATTTTAACAAGTTTGTTAATGAATTTGGTAACTATTAGTAACGCGCTCGCGCAAGACGGCGGCGATAAGCACGACCTTCAAGGCGTCTGCGCTCGCCAGTTGCGAACGTACGGCTCGAGGTGAAGCGCATTCGCTGACGTAGTTTGCAACTAGAGTCAATACAACTACCAAAAGACCTTGCTTCGGTAAATTAAGAGTGTATTTAAATTTTAAAGAAATAAAAATTATATCAATACGTATATACACCCAACCGTTGTAGACACAAAGAGTAAATTCAAATATAATAATATTTTTAACTATATTTTACTATGTACAATTTAACTTTCTTGCTTACTGCAGTAATTGATTGTAATTGTACTGGACTGAGCTTACTAACCTGCTGAACATACATAACAGAACGTTCTCGGTAACATTTTTATGTAATTATTTAATTTTCGTGTTCACTGTTGGTCTTATTTATAAAAAAAAAACGGATTCCTAACAATAACACCAATCTACTACAAAAATACTACTACATCGGTAACGGTTACTTAGTTTTGATATACATATAATATAATAATAATAATATATATAATAATCAGATTAGTGACTTACTAAAAAAGGCCGATATAAGGAGCACTCATAACCGACGAGCATGTATGCGTAGATATATGAATGTAGAAGAAGCGAGAGAGGTGTGCCAGGATCGCGCCAAATGGAAATCCATGATCTCTGCCTACCCCTCTGGGTTACTGGCGTGAGCGCATATTTATTTATTTTTATATAATATAATAAACATAATTTCTTTGAAAAAGTACCTACATAAAGGAACTAATTTCATAATAATTTATTTTAATTCCCATTTGGGAAAGTTTATTTAAACTTTATAAGACAAACTACGAAGTAATTTTTTTTAGGTAACAATACGAAAACCGAAATATCAACCAAACTCTATACTTATTTCCAAAAATGAATAAGGGATTCATTTAAAAGACCCGAATTATACTTAGCATTCAGGTCTTCACAATACCGTTGTGAAACCCGTCGGTTGCCTGCACTTGTTAAATACATTTCGCATAAATATTTCTGGAAAAAAACTGTTTCGCAAGTAGGCTTCCCCTTTCATTGTACAGTCCTTATATTTCGTATTTTTATTTGAATCCGTACGTTTACTTGCTTTCATTACCCCTTTTGTAGATAAACCAAATTGTTTGCGTACATACGAAACAAATGTTGATAGATCAATTACATTTATGTAACTCTTAGAATAAAGTAGATAATTAAATTATTTGTTTTCTTTTCTTATCGTAAGACAGAGGGCTTTTCGCTCTTTAATATAAAGTTCAAGTATTTGAACGTATGTTACTTGAAACGTTTCTTTAAAAAAATTCTCTGCAAATTTTATAGCTGAAATTTTTAGTTATCACTTTACTATTATTTAATTTAAACGAAATAAGCAGAGGATGGTGTAATTAGCCTTGCCTGTTCCTTGCCAGCAATCAGAGCGGCGCGTGCGCCGTGCGGAACCGGTGACGTCATACCGCCTTCACACAGACGAGATGCTCCATACAATCATGGACTAATAAATTACTAGCAATCTATACTATCCTACTAATATTATAAATGCGAAAGTTTGTAAGTATAGATGTATATATGTTTGTTAGTCTTTAACGCAAAAACTACTGAATGGATTTTAATGAAATCATACAATAATATAGCTTATACATCAGAATAACATATATGCTATAATTTATAAAGATATTGTATGAATTGTACAAAATATAACGATAAAAGACTTATTGTAAGTAAGGAGAAAAAAATTCTGGCATATGCGAGCTTATTCTGGTGAACGCTGCAAAAACCGTTAGAGACCTTAAATAGTCTTACAAAAAAGCCAGCGACGACATGGATCTATGTGTACATAAAAGATAGATATATAAAAAAGAAATTATTTTTCATTAATTACCAAATATGGAGTGTTCGAAGAAAGAAGATCGCGGTTGCACCGCTGTGGTTACGCGCCCACAGAGATTTTCAATATTCTGCAAAATTTGAAAATAACACTAAGGTTTGTTTATCGCACTATCAAACTGAAGATTAAAGCTTCGACGATCGTAAGAGGACCGGCCGACCTCGCATAGTTAGGACGCCAGCGATATCTAACGAAATCCGGCTCGTAAACAAAAACTCTTCAGATGGGGATAAGCAGAACCACGGTAAAAAGAGTGTTAAATGAAGACCTGGGGCTACGAGCCTATCGTAAAAAGACCGGACATTTTTTGAACAAGCGTTTAAAAAATTAGGCTGGAGAGATCCCGCGCTTTGTTACGGCGGTATGTGGGAAAAAAATACCGCGAAATTTTGTTTCCGGATGATTTTTTTTTACACAATAAACAAAAAGATAAGGTGTATGTCCACAGCAGTGAAGAAGCTAGCTCGCGTATTCCGAGGGATCAACGAAGGCTTTAGCTTGGAGTTTCATATTCAGGTTTAACTGAGGTGTTTTTTGTAAAAAAAGGGTGTAAAAACCAATGCCGTGGTGTACCAAAATACTGTCCTTATCAATATAGTGGAACCACATTCTCGAACAATGTTCGAAAGCAGACAGTTGGCATTCCGACAGGACTCTGCTCTGCACCATCTCATAAGGCACGAAGCACGCAAAACTGGTTGACCGCCCATGGAATCAACTTTATTGGGCATGAAGACTGGCCCTTTTCTATTCCAGATTTAAACCCAATGGACTAAAAGATATAGCAACATTTGGGGGAGAAAGTCGGCGCTCCTCACCCAAACTCATCAAAATTTGGAGTCTCTTCGAGCGTCTCTGGTTAAAACAGCGGCAGACATATAATGAATGGCAGCACGCCATCGATGACTGGCCGAGTCGAATAAGGGCATATATTCAAAATTGAACATCACAGAGCAATTGTAATTGTGTTGTGGTTGTAGCTTGAACCCTGTTGTTGGTTGCCATCGGTAATTAAGTCAACATAGTAGAGAACACTTTTAAATGCTTTTTAATCAAATAATACATTTTACGTGATCGATGTCGGTTTGTGAGGGTTACGTTAATATCTTATACTTCTGAACGATAGTAAACATTTTATTATCAATTGTGTTTATCATCGTAAGTACAACTTAAATGTAGTCACTCCAATGAATGCATGATAAGGAATTAAAAACAAAAGCTTCGTATCGCCGTTGCCTACATTTCATTAATGTTGTACGATAAGGCGAACAGACAGACGGCTGTCTGTTATGATAACAATATAGATCCTGCGTAGATAGGCTTGTCGTTGTAAATAAACATATCGTGCATTTAGGCTATCGGTTACATTTTTATTATATGTATAGATTAGTATGGGTGTAGAAGAAGCGAGAGAGGTGGGCCAGGATCATGTTTAATTTTTAAGACAACTTTTTCTCACATTACCTTATAATTTAGCTATCTATATTGTACAATTTCACATGAGATAATGTGTATCTCACGATATCCGCAAAATTACAACATTCCCGATGAAAGTATAAAAAGTGTAATGACCACCATATATGGTAAATGAGTTTTTGTGTTGCTTAAAAATCTTGCTATGAAACAAGGTATACAGTTAAGAGTATTTCACTCCTACAAAGGAGATTCAACATCGGTTTTGAAAGCAATCAACCTTTAGTCTAATATTCCAGTGCGTACTTCCAGATCGGCAGATCGTCGGAGTCCCCGATCGACTTCGTGGTGATGGACACGGTGGCGGGC
>JWHW01028696.1:232245-246817 GCA_000931545.1 Papilio glaucus | reverse complement strand
CAGTGGTATAGTCTGCAACATCTGTTGCACAAAAGGGTCAGCTTAACCGGTGAAGTACCATGACCTCACAGAAGACAGGCGGTGAAGTAGAAGTATTTTATGCTTCTTTGCTTTTGCATTTCGTCTGAAGAGTAAGGTGCCGGAAGCCCGATGTTGATCCTGTTTCCCTTCCCATCCTTTTCATTCCCTCCCTCGTCCAACCCTCTTCCCCTTAGGAGATGGAAATATCCCTTTTACTGTCTATCCCCCTTTTGTCCATTAAAGGGAGGCAACTCATTTGCTCAGATTCGATCATGCACAAAAACGTTGGGTGGAGGATGAAGTATCCATTACCTATACCTTGTTTCACAGCCAGTTAGAAAAAGTGAAATAAAGTTATGTAAAATTACATTATATGGATAGTTAATGTATTTGATGCTGTGAGAAAAAGTTGGTGTTCGAAAATATTGTGGTATTTACGAATATGAACGTAAAATTTCTTGTTTACATATAAACTATTTTGCCGTGAAAAAAGGATTGTTGACTTTGGGGTTAGTTTGTTTGTCGGTTTAGGAACTGGATAACTAGGTACGACGTAAATAAATAAAAAATCAAATATAACCAAACAAGTTGCAGTTACCTTAAGGCATATCTACACACCAAACCCGCCGGGCTTGTTTTGCATTTTTCTGCCTTTACTACGACTTTAATTTGGAGATGATGAATATTATTTTATTGCTTGGTACTGTACATTTAACGTTATATTGTGTGTGTCAGGTGAGCATTCGTGGGGCGCGGAGGGCAGCGAGGCCGGCGTGCGGCGCTGCCCCATGTGCCTTACCGCGGGGCCCGTGGTGCGCGTCTGCATGGGCATCGAGCCCGCTTTCTACGTCGACTCCGGCCCACCCACATACGCCTTCAACCCCTGCGGACACATGGCCTCCGAGAGGACCGTCAAGTATGTACATACAAAATGAAATACAATAATTATGTTAGACCATTTTCCGAACCAACCTCCACCGCTTTTCACTTACTGTCTCGTATGACTGTTGATATATGTTGATATATGAACCAGTCAGTTTATTCTGTGCACAGAGGGCACAGCCTAAACTTCTGAGCCTAGAGACTTGAAATTTTACACTGAGGTTATTGTAATTACGCAGGAGAGCATTCATAAAGCAATTTTCTTAATTTATCCTCTAAATGAAAGTTTGTATGGAGAAATAATTTTTATCCAATGTAAGTTGACCTCAAATCTCTATAAATTAAAAATGTCTGTAAATTAAATTACACGGCGGGTAAAACCGGCTCATCTTGTTTGTATATAAAATGAGAATACCTTCTTTATATCAAGACATTTTCTTATTGAGACATGACATGAGACAATTCAATATTATTTCAAGAAGGGAGTTAGATAATTACAACTATCGTTATGGCTGATGGCAAAGTTTAAGATGATTTTCGCCTGACATTTACTGGCTACTGCAAAGTATCGATCCTAAAATTAGTGTAATGTTGCTCAGATACTGGGCGAGCGTGGACATCCCGCACGGCACGAACGGCTTCCACGCAATCTGCCCGTTCTGCGCCTCGCCGCTGCAGGGCTCGCCCGGCTACGTGCGCCTCATCTTCCAGGACAACCTTGACTGAATCTCCCACACAACACCACACGTAAATATTATGCACTATATCTTTGACAAGTATCCTAGGCCTATCCTATCCTCTTAATGATAGTATCTACCAAAGTAAAATCGCTCTTTACACCATACGCCCTAGCTATCTAATCATCAAAGACTAAAGTTTATGTAAAACGCACTTTTAAGTAAGTTTTTCTTTATAAGTAGGAGGTGGAAAACGAGCAAGCGGTACACCGCATATCAAGCGACCGCTCTTCATAGGCATATGCAAAAAGTTAATGAATTGCAGATGCGTTGCTACCTTTAATGGATAGAAGAGAGACAGAATATGGTTAAGTCCCTTTCTTACTCTTCTCAACCGTTAAATCCTCTTAGAGGACTTAAATTAACCTCCGGCACCTCAGTCATCAGACGAAACGCAGACTACATCTACTTGACGCCTGTTTTCTGTGAGGTCATGGTTATTTCCCCGGTCGAGCCTCCCCATTCGTGCAACAGATGTTGTTGTAGCGGTATGTTGTATATAGCTGCCATGGTAAAAGTGTTCTAGAATTTACGACGAACATATGCATCTTGAAATGTGTGTCTACGCATCCTGCATACTAAATACCACTTGAAAAAGCGCTGAAACTTTACTTGTCGTTAAAGAATTGGTGTTTTTAAATTAATCTTTGTTTGATCCACAGATCCGCGTATAAAACTATACGTAGGAAGGTGCATTGATAACGAAGAAAGAGACATCGCGTTATCAGCCGCGAGGCTGTAGACTATGGACAATTGAATTGCTTATTGCTTCTCCATGAGTGTAAAGAGTTGCCTTTTTAAGAATCTAGTTCCATGACCGTGTTAGTGCACCAATCAGTGTATCAGATATGCACCAATACATTTTGTATGAACGAACTGTCACTGGGAACATCCTAAAGCCGCTAGAGTACATCTAGATGTTTTCAAATTCATATATTTTATGTATGCCTTGTTAAACTTACTTAACATTTTCATAACACATAAAATTAGTCAACTTTATTGACAACCGTTTGAAAAAGGGTACAAATTAGAATAAAGGACGGACATGCTGAAATAATTTATTCTTCATTAAAAATTAAACAACATGAATATTCTTTCTCAGTAAGAAGAATAGATAAAAATAGATTAACAGGTTACCTACGGGGACTAAACGTAGTACGACCAGTCAGATGTTTTCTTTGTCTCATCTCATGTCTTTGCTATAGGTAGTTTTATTTGTATCTCTATCTCTTTTGAAATATAATTTACACAGAATGACTCCGTTTATATATTAGTGGTGAAAATATTTTTTTCGGAATGTGATAAAATATGTAATGTTTATTTAATATGGACGCATTGTTACTATGACCGAAGCTCTTTTAAGACTGGATATGCACCAAAGTTTTAATGACCTAGATGGATTATATTTATATGACGATCAAAATATTAAAATGGATATTCTAAAAATGGATATTCACATCCAATATTGTTTCGTTATTTTGAAATATAACATTAAAATGAACTAAACTCGAAATTTTATAGTTTGAGTATAAATGAATTTGCCTGTACCGATGATCCATCTCATTATAGTAATATGAACATGTATATTTTGTATTATCGCCTTTAATGGAATGGTTACAACCAATACATTTGATTACTACGAGGGTTAGCTAAGATATTAAATGAAATAACATTGCGAGCTTAAGTGTAATTCAAACTATAATTTTCACTTATAATTTATTGGACAAGCAATCCATATTCACTCTCTAGTACTTGGGATAACTAGCAAGACATGTCCATCGGCTGATTGGCGCACTGGAATCTCGATAGCAAATACTAGCAAAAAATGTAACACTAAAAATATATCTATAAAGCTATCGAACAAACAATTAATAAAAAAGTATAAAAAAATGAGTACGTTCGCAATTTAAATTTGAATTATTCGCGTTATTATACATAAATAATTTTATGTGTACTGAACACATAAAATTATTATTAATTCATAATTATAGTACGAATATTCTTACATTGACACTCTGAATGTAGGAAAATCAAGCTTGAGTAACTAGTGGCCGAGCCAAACATCATCGGAGAGATAAAGGCACGGGCTCGGGCTACGTTGGCTCGGCCACCTGGAAACAATGGATGACGGAACGGAACGTAAAGCGTTCATGCATGGCCACGTGGCCGACTCAAGTATGAACGTCGGCCGTGCCAGGTATTACCGAAAACATCTGAGATGGTCTCATGTTCTTCTCATCCTCCGCTTCCTTCAGGTTGACTGGAGGGCCTGTAGCGATAGGTCTTCAACTTAAAACACTGACTTTTGCAAATTAAATTTAGCCTTTTTTTAATATATTTATATTTGGTTTTTTTTTTTCGAAATTCAGAGTGGCAAAATTAAAATGTTCGTATTTTAAATATGTCAAGCGCTAGTTTGTTTAGCGGAATGGTCGTATCGTACCTATCGATAGAAATTATTGATTATGACGCAGATTAAAAATATAATTTCTGAGATGCAAATATTTATAGATGGATATAATGTTGAGAGGACCTTTGTTACTTTCATTAATGTTAGTCTCTAATTATGTTTAAGATATAAAATGTTTTCCGATAGCCATCTATTTATTTGTTGATGTGAACGTGTAAAATAAATGAATAATCGAAAGGATTTATGGAAATAAGAAAACGATATTCAACGCTTTGTACATTGCGATTTTTTTTATTTCGGTAACAAGTGAATGATTTTATTATTAAAACATATAGACAAGGACATATAATTTTTGATTAATTGCATATATTTGAATAAATTATACAACAAAATAAAATAGAGGTTAGGTAAATTTGAATTGAAAAAAAAACTTGAATATAACTTACATTAAAGAATGAGCTTCGAGAGCCTAATATAACTCGGATATAAACTGCTAAAAATATATTTAAAAGGTGCAAGAGGAAAGCTGTGTTTGTTTTCGTTTACGTGATATTTTCATTGTGATATGCAGCTCTTTCAGACAAATGTCGACAATGCGAGAATGTGTTACGGGCATATTATTTCATTTATTTTCACAATATGTATTTACAGACAGCCCATATTAGTTCGTACGTGTTTAATTTACAAATAAGTAAAAATCGAAATAGTTGATTTCTCTAATTTATTATACATAACTGAAACAGATGTTATTCCCACATGAGATTTCAATCAGTCAATTTTTTTGGTTCTGATGCACGCATCAAATCACAATGTTGTGTACATACCTTTTGAATTTGCTTATTGTAACTTTTCGATAGCTCTCTGGAATAATTCGTGCACCCTAAACCACACATACATCATATACTTGATTTAGTATAATTATAAGTTGCGAGTATGTTTGTGGAAAATGTAAATAATCGTGTTTATTTTGAGTTCTCGTTAGTTTATTAATGATTGTGTTATCTCGTAGCGTGTGGTGCGGCTTGTAGATATGAGAGCCTTTTAGCAGTAGCACAAGCCAACTAGAATATAATGTGTTTCAAGATTGTTGGCTTCTAATATTAAATGCGTTCTATAGTACACAGTACATTTGTATATTTTTTTTGTGTATCTGTTCCCGATAATTGTATTTCCGAACTGAATAAATATTCGTATTAAAATTTTGAAACTGGCAAACGTTTCTAAACGAATGTTTTTTTTTTTTCTATTTAATATATCACTAAGCTCTCGAACGCGGCAAAATCGTCCTCTGTGATTGGTTGGAGATTGTGGCGGTTCAAAATGTCATAACAGATGGCGCTAAAAGCATTTACTGCTATTGAACCGAAAAATATTTTTAAGTCAAATATATAATTACATAGACAGGCCTTTAAGTACATTTAAATAGTGTGGAAAATAGTGGTTGATCTACTTACTTTTGAGGGTACAAAAAGTTGAAAATACCAACTTTTTGTACCTTCAAAAGTACCAAAAGTAACAAATACCTTGATTCACAGCTAGATAGAAATTTTGTAAACAAACAAACGTCATTTACCATATATGGCGACCATTACACTTTTTATACTTTCAAGGGAAATGTTGTAATTTTGTGAAAACCGTGAGATAAAATGGAGTGAATTGGCTAATGTTATAAGGTAATGTGACAAAAAAATGTTTTTCGCAAATATTTTTGACTACGAATTTTAGTATAAACGTTTACAAAAATTCCATGTTACTGTAAAACAAGGTATACAAACGTATAGTCTTAACGAAGCCCATCCTTCAATTTACTTGTTAATGTATAAGGTAAAACGATATGATATAAAGTGATTGAAAATATAGTTTCATGCTAAAATTGGAAACATGTTTTGTTTGTAATTATCTGTTTATGTATTTGTTTCATTGATTTAAAAACATTTACAGCGTTTTACTTTACCTATAATAATGTAAACGTATCTCATACGGAGAGTTGTATAAATAATGTAAGTAGCATAGTAGCGATATTAGCATACGAGATTGGTAAAAAAATATAGTTTTTGTACAATTCTAAACAACTAGTTAGTGATTACACGACATAACGGTCTCCGATACGTCAGTCTTAAGAAATATTGTATCTGTTATTCTATTGAAGTTCATTAATTATTGTTTTACGACATTTTTGTGATACAAAGGATTTAAAATGAGATAAAGTATTGTAGAAGTTGAAAGCTTTGTTATATTTTGACACTTCAGCTGACATTTTTCCGTAGCCTGATATTTTTATGTCTGTATTTTTTCGTATCTGTGTTTTGCAAGGTTTTATGTTGCATGAAATACGGTCTTTTTTATATATTTAACATTATTTTGGATTAAGATGGAAGACAGCTCTGGTATAAATCAAACCTTCTATATATAACATGATAACAAATCTTATTGCAAAATTAAATTAACTTTAAGTATTTTATCGTGTTTATTTAATGTTTTTGTTATATAAGAAACATGCAACTGCAAGATCTCAAGATACTGTGAGCTCATTCTGCATTAGGTCGAAGCAAAAATAACATTTAAAAAAATCATAGGCTGTCGACAGAAATGAAAACTAAAAACAGGTGGGAAGACGTAGTTCAAAAATAAATAAATCATCAACAAAAATAAACCTTTGCATCTTAACCATAAGATTCAAAATTGAATACAAGAAAAATAAAAAAATTCGTCGAAACTGTTCCTAATTCAAATAGGCATGTTGCTGACGCGTATTGCTAAAGCATGTTGAGCATATTCACGCGAACCTATAGGATTCTCCTCTACCAAATCGTGTCTAACGTGGCTAACGAAGTTTTCACTTCAATAATAGGGGGTACTAAGCCAGCAAGTTTAACACTGGGATGTCAGAAACTACAGCGTCACCATAAATGCTGTGAAGTATTCGAAACGTCGGTAACAAAAACGTTAAATAAACGCGATAATATCCGTAAAATTAGTTTAATTTTAATTTGTAGTAATCGTGTTAATATAAGAAACCAATAAATAATTCCAATGTTGATTATTTTTATATAGTGGGTTTGAATTATCACCAAAATGGAAATATTAAAGGGAATGGGCGTAAAAAGTCGTAGTGAATAAGAATAAATCACAACTGCGACAATGAACACTCAAGATGCGGCTTTTACGCGTGAAACAACATGTTCTATATAAGAAATAGTCTAAAATAAGAACTGAATGATAGCATTAATTTTATTTATAATAATTGCTAGAATAAATAAAACTGCTCTTTTGAGTTAGACATTTGATACGTTGTTTCATTTAAGGAAAATTAGCCTCGAAAATTTTAAAGTATATGTATAATTCGGGGGCGCCGATTTAAACCTTCGGACTAGTTAACTTGAAGCGGTCCTAAGCTACGAGCATGGGTCATCAAACCACAGGAAAACATGTTTCTAGAAAAAAACATAAATTAGTTCCCATTATTTTATCTTGTCAAAAAGTAGAGAAAAAAACATAAAGAGTGTCGACAGAAAGTGAATAGTTCAATAATAAATAATCAACAAAAATAAACACTTGTGTCTTAAACATAAAGTTCAAAATTGAATATAAGAGAAATGAATGAAAAAAAGCTAGTCGAAACTAGTCCTAATTCAAATAAGCATGATGCTGACGCATTATGATCACGCGAACCAATAAGATTGACTCCTATCAAATATCGTCTGACGCGGCTAAAGAAAATTTCACTTCAAAAACATTACAACACGTTTCCTACAAGTAATTAATTTCAAACACCAATAAGCCCGACTGGCTGCATTGCTCCTTTCAGTCCAAACAAAAGGCAATAATAAAATGACATAAGATCACATAGCTTCTATATTTTACTTTATTTAAACTAATTATAAATTAAAATAAGTCTTAAACTAAAATTGCAAGTTAAGTTTGGTAGTGATGAGGACCCTGACGTGCTGGTCGTACGCGGTGGCGACGGCGAGGCCAAGGTGGTCGCTGTTCCACTGCCACGCGTTCACCGGCTGCGTACTGACTATCATGCGCTGCAGTCGCCGTAGCGTCCCGGGTACGCCGATAGCGACGCCCTGCTTGTCAACGCGGCACCTCTGCTCGGGGTACTCACTTCAAATATTCAAACAAAGGGCTAAGACATCTCTCGCTCTTACACCTTATTATAGAATAAGATGCGTCATAAAAAAATTTAAACTCTCATCTGTCACTTGATCAGAATCTAGATCAGATCTTATTTGTAAATTGATATATTTTACAAGTGGATTACTGAGCTAAATCTGTGGCCAACACTGTTAAATCATCAAACCAAATTAGATTGAACCCTTGCGTAACTCGCCGTTGGCGATTCTAGAGGTCAGGGTTGTATAGTAGTCTCGGAAACATAGTACTTATGTAATTTGATTGGTTACTTAGGTGGAACTAGTGTGCATGGATTGTTGAATGTGGGTGTGAGTGTGTGTTTCGCATTTAACTACTTACTATTTCCACAGAGAAACTTGACCATTTCCAGCGCAGGACACAAATATATCGCGGTTCTGTGGGAGATGCTTTGCCACCCATATTGTGCCACTTTTAGCGGAATTGTCCAAAACCTAAAATATTCGAAATCTTATACAAGACTTAATGCTAGAGAGATAGTCTTAACGGCAATAATAACTTTGCTAATATAAGTTGTTCGAGTCTTTTTTTTTTGTTCATCTTTTTAATATTCCCCAAGCATCGAGTGGGACGCAAGTTACCAATGCCCATTTTAGTCTATCATCTTTAAATACTTACTTGAGCAAATCCCTTAGTGGGATTTTGAGTTCTCAGATCAAATACGTGGAACTTTCCTTCTAAGGTAGTCGCGACCAGTTTGTTCATGGGTATATCTTTACGATCAAATTCCGCGGAACAAACCTGAAATGATATTATAATGAGTATATATTTTTTTCATTTATTTATTGAGTTCATACAATTATTTTAAATTGGGATTGATAGCTCATAGCATACGTTTATTGTTTATGTTATAATGTCTGTGTGTCCAGTTTACCTCTAAAAATATCTTCCACTGAAACAAACCAACATAAAACTGATTGTAAATTGTAGTAAAAAAATTAAAGTAGTGCAAAAAGTTGTCCGTTTTTGCTGGCATTTTTCATTCTAATACTTTATTGGGTCTAGACCCTCAGTTCGCAAACAAACGATAAAGAACTCTGTTGTAATAAGAAAACAGTTCTTGCTTTAGTTGAACCAGGAGAACAATTTTGCCATTACAGTTATTAAAAGTTCATTCTAATATCTATCTAAATTGCCGAAAAAAGATTTAAAAATAGCCTTATAAGTTTGAAATTCTGTGGGATCAACTGGTGATAATAAAATAATCTCCGATGGTCAGTCAGACAAATAAATAACTTATTACAAAAATATTTTAGAAACATTACCCCATTCTTCAGATTGCATTCCCATCTTAATGACATAGTTCTGAGATCGAACATCTTGAGGTCGCCGTTATCGTAGCCGGCGACTACTATTCTTTCGGCGTCGTTGAACGAGTTGCCGAAACAGACGCACCAGCAGTCACGCTTCGTCTCGCCCTGCGCCGGCTGCATGTTGGCCACCGGCTTACCTCTCTGTCGAGGATCCCATACTTTCACTGTCCCTTAAATTTAATTGCAAGCGTGAGTTTTGCCCATACAGGATTGTAGACGAGGTAGATCACTATGCAACTATATACTAGCTGCTGGAGGAGCTTGTCATCACTGTATGAATATAAAATATTTAGAATTTGAATAATCTATCTAGGCATTTAGTATATCTCATAGAAATTCTGGGTTTCAGTAGGATTTTACACTGTCGTCAATGGATTTATCATAATGTTAATGATGATGGCTAATATACGGCGGAAGCGTAGTTTTTGTTGTTGTTGTGAAAATCACGGTTTAGCGTTCAAGACACTTGGACAAGGTATATAAGAATTGTTCAATAAGACTGCCAGCTCGCCCTAACTTCATCAGGGATAAACAAATAAAAAAAAATCCTATGGTACTCATTGATTGACGAACTTTCTATTAGTGATAGAATTTGTGAAATCGTTCAAGTAGTTTTTGTGTTTATTCATTACAAACATACAAATCTTTCCTATTTATAATATTAGTGTAGATGTACTAGGAAGGTGCAAATTAGTAAGAGACATTCAAAGATACACAGTTATGTTGCCTCTTGGTATGAAAGTGAGGAGTGAATAAGATGATTAAAGGAAAGGTTAGTGTCTGCCTTGTGGCACCTCACTTATTAAACTAAACATAGAAATGTAAATACCTGTACTTTACACTTGTATTCTTAAGATGATGGTACATACCCAGTTAACCCAGGGGTAGAATAGCTACAACTGCTGTTTTCTCAACCATTGTAAGTTTGCTGCTCCTTGGCCAGAGATATACACATAATATCTCCCTGGTGCTGAATACATAAAGTGACCAGCAGTAAGAAAAGTCCAGAACCAATATATATTAGGTAAATCTAGAGTTCACAGTGCAGAGTAAGAAATTGTAAAGACCCAATAGTTGCAAACCACTGCCACACCCTAGTTGCAAATGTGGTATAACAGGAAGCTCAAAATGGCTACTTAATGTAGTCAAATAAGACAACACGGCAAATATCAAATAAGTCTGTTGTAAAGAAAGCATTTTCTTGATGCAGCAATTATTTTGCACAGTAAAATTTGCAAAAATGAGGAAAAAAAATTACCAACTTCTAATCAATATTTATTGACCTTTGTTTCTAAAAAAATAATTCTGTGTTAAGTAATTAAGTGTTCATTTAGCTCTTTTTTATGATTTTTTCATTAATATACAACCAAAAATATATCTCAATTTACCATCTCTGCTTCCTGTCACAATTTCTGGAGCACCACAATTGGCAGCACTGCCTCCCATTCCATCTATTGAATTTATTATATCTATGTGTTCTTTTGTTATATAAACCTGACTGCTTTTTTCTAAATCCCTAAAAACAATTAATTATGATGATACCATATGTTCTTAGTATAACATAATGAGATATAATTAATCTAAGTATTCTGAAATTATATTAAAATACTAATATTTGGAACAAGTGAAAGTTTGAGCCTTTCTTGTGATCAAGCCAAATCACATAAAACATATAGTCATCTCAATTTTTTTAGAGAGAAAGCTTATATCCTGAGACGATTTTACGCCAGTGGAAACCGAGGTTAAATAAACTTATTTTTCTACTGAAATATAAAGACTATGATGCCACATACACAAAAATATGAATATAATAATAAATAAGTTTTTTTATGGAACAAGTTGGCAAATGAGCAAGCGGTTCACTATATTAGGTGACCAATGCAACAATCTAATGCCTTTCCTTGCCTACTTGTAATGGACAGATGAGGGGATAAACATTAAACACAAAGGATATTTCCATTTCCTATCCATCCTCTCCCCCGTCAAATCCTCTTGTCTCTGCCGTCCTATCCTTATTAGAAAAGGATAGGAGTGGGACTAGAATTAGGTCTCCGGCACCTCACTCATCAGTCGAGACGCAGAATACTTCTAGATCAGCTTAGTTCAACCAGTTTTAGCATCTTATGTAAGGTTGTGGTTATTTACCAGTCGAGCCAGGCCATTCATGCAACAGATATTGTTGCAGGTTCTAATCTACCATTGTTTAATGTATTTATTATGTATTTATGCCTTATTTTTATGTGACAAGTAGAAAAATAATGATTTACCAATATTTTTCTACTGCTGCTTTTTTTTACACAACTCTAAGGCTTTAGTAATAAAGACTATAAAGTTATGTTCACAACATTTATTTTTTAATTTTCTAAGGAATATTGTGTTTCCTTACAATGGGAGTGGTGTTCAATGGATGTGGTGTGTGTATGTGGTGTTGTTGGGAGGAAGGTGTAAGTAAATCTTTTTCCGCGAGGTACATATTGGACTTCAGTAAGTTATTGAAAACAAATTTACAAACCATATTTCTAGAGTTCCTTTAAAATCGCCTGTTGCCAATCTTCGCTCAACGTTGCTGCTGGCACCAAAGGTACCACATTTAAATGAATTTGGTCGCTCTATTTCCTTTATCTTTTTTATTTCTCCAGAAGTTATTTCAAATATTTCTATAGTTCCGCTGCCTTTGGGAAGTGATCCGACGACTACAAATTTTGCTGAACACGGTACCCATTTACAGTCGAATAAAGAATGATCTAAATTGTGTTCAATGTGCGTAATAATCTGAGGAGTATCTTGGTTTTCCATTGGATAAGTAGAACTAAATGCAACCGAATCGATAGAGTTGTTCAAATTGTTCCTTTTAACTTTTATTGACAAAACATGAGTTGCCATGGCAACAGAAAACAAAGTTGACGTTTCGGAAAATAAATTGGTATTGATTTTTAAAAAAATCGATAGTTTTGTTTATACAAATAATAAAATATTTTAATCACTGTCGTTTATGATTTATTACACCACAATATAAAGCTCTTTCATAAATAACAGTAATATATTCTTCTTGTATTTTATTATAAGGCGAGGCAGGCGTCGATAATTTTGTAGAAAATTTTCTAGTTTTTTCTTTTGTCTTATTTAGGATTTGAGAGACATTTGTTCAGATCGTATTCTATTTTATTTTTGATTATCCAATAAAAGAGTACGGGTTACAAGTAATTTTTTTATCACTAAATTTTCTGTAGCCCCGCCCTACTTATATATATTTATTTTTTATTTATCTTATAACTGTTTAATTCGTTTTATACTTTAATAAAATATTTTGCTAAATGGATTATCTTGCGATAGGAAAATTCCTCTTGGCTTGCGTCAGCTTAGGTGCGAATTGGGTGCAACGCAGTGAGCTGAGCGCAGGGCGCAGTGCTTAAAAAGCAACGTTCGGAAATATCGCTTCTAACTTGCTTGATATATAATAGACGCCACTTACGTACTTCCTAAGTAACTCTAACTGTAACTCCTATTAACTTATAATTATGTAGTATTTTTGTTGTAATACTGTTCTTATTGTAAGAAAATAGATATGATACAAAATTAATGGTTAGGTATGGACTGATGGTAATGGAAGTTATTTGCGTTTTCCAATTTGCACTAGCGATATTGTCCTGGTTCTAGTATGTGTCTAACAAACTTATGTATATAAATTGCATTTAGTACGTACGTATTCCAGCAACGCATCTCCTTTATTCTGGCTTTGCATTTTCATGGTATTTTATATCATCTTTGGTATAAGTATAACTACTACCGTATATATATATGTAGATATACCAATATTATAACTACCTTCTTAAAATTCTGTAAGCTTTTTTGGGTCTATTCAAATATTAGATAAGTTTAAATTTTATTTAAACATATAAAAGATTCGTAGGTACATTTCTTAATGGAAGATATCTTACGTATGTATTATATATATATAGTATATGGTATATAAGTATTTTCAAATATCTACTGATTATGACTACATTTCGATGCAACAAAAAATAAATAAAATCACGGTAATGGCATCCCTAAGATATGACAAAAATGTCAGCAGAATGACAGTTATGACTTAATTGTTCATTACAATTACAATACAATATCTCAATATCAAATCCGTTAATTATCAATACAGCAAGAAAGCAAGCAGAAATATAATTTATTGAAATTTATTCTGTGCACTTATAACTACTAAATTTGTTATTAACGATGAGCGATAAGAAGTATAAGCAAAGTGTAGGCATTACAAAAAAAATATTTGTACTACTAAACAGTTTCATTTATTAGATTAATAATATTAACACTTGTTTTTTTCACAGAAAGCAGATATTGCCAAACAGTTCGATTTGCCCGAGCGTCAATCGAAGATCACATCGTTGCTAAATCAAGCTGGACAAGCGTACTGCATCTGCAGATCGTCAGATAGTTCTCGGTTTATGATGTGAGTTGTTTCTTGTACATGTCATCTACATTTATGTGTCTATTATGCAATCATTTCTTATTTAATACAATTATGAATAATTTCACAATGTATTTGCACCCTATACCTAATACATTATTTATCTAAGTATTTTAAACAGCAGAATGCTGCACCTTTTATAAGCAATTTACCAATTTTTTCATAACTGGTAATACTTATCCAATAATTTTGTTCATTATTATTCCTTTGCGTTTTACAGAGCATGTGATTCTTGTGAAGAATGGTACCATGGTGACTGTATCAATATATCAGAGAGAGAGGCAAAGTACATAAAGAACTATTTTTGTGATCGTTGTCGTGAAGAAGATCCCAGTTTGAAGACTAGGTTTCGACCACAGAAGAGAGAAAACGATGGTGACTCGGGTCAGTTATTTTACCATGCCATCATTCAGTATTGCTATAACTAATCACATGAAAAAGTAGACAATTCGAGTTTTGGTAATGAAACACATGTAACAACATAGTACTCGTATTAGCTCTTATATTTTATATATTATCAATCTCTTATAGTTAAAATTAATCTTCATTTCATAGTTTATGATTTATTAGG
>JWHW01028696.1:211762-224645 GCA_000931545.1 Papilio glaucus | reverse complement strand
ATATAATTTTTGTGGTTGTATACAAGTATGAGTATACTCAACCTTAAAACTATATCCACACTGTATCCATATTAATGCATGTAATTAAAACTTTACACTTACACTTACGTTATTTATTATATTCATATAATTTTTATCTGTTCTGAAGAACGTATTAATCTAAAGCTGGCTCTATACCTGAAGCTCTAAAAAACATACAAACAGAGGCCGAGAGCCGTGTGTTTGGTGCCAATGATACGCAAAAGGATATGCTAGCACATCTTTAGACACTTTCTCCCAGAAAGATTAAGCATGATTTTAATCTAATAAAGAAAAGCCAGACCGCGCGGAATATCGAGGTCGGTTACGCAACAATAACGGACACGCGGCCCCCTAAACCAATTAGAATACAATAAGAGTCCGCTATCAGATTAGTAACAATATCAAAACATATTTCGCGTCTCCCTTCAGAGTGACACGTGCAGCGTGTCTACGCCCCGAGATTTAATAAAACCAATCCGCCCCCTACGAGTCGTAATTGAAGCGTGTAATTCAGATGACATGTTTTGTTAAATCTTATAATTTGACATCGGTAGCTGGCCCCCTATCATAATACAATGTTAATAAGATACCCGTTAGATACAAAAAAGCTTCTGCGCCATTGTTAATGAATAGTGAGAGAAAAGTTCAAAAATGTATGCGTAACCTCCAATGTTATTGCAAAATACATTGCATTTTGCAATGTGATTTTATGCATGCATGTAATTGTCCTCTGTTGCAGTAATTGATACTATCGTGAAGATTACGCCGGACAGTTCTTATGAGACAACGCGTGGACAATAAGATGTGACTCTCGTAGAATGCGACTCACGCGTAAGCTTACGTTACATTAAAGGAATGGCAAGAGACAGAGGATTTTACGGGGGAGAGGATATCCATCCCAGGAAAGCATATATTACATATTTACATTTGTTTATATTTTTATATAGTATTTTATATATTTTTCGCAATCTCTGAAATATCTATCTATTGTTAAAATTTACGGTGGCGAAAAATCAAAAAAACTGCACATATATATAATTTCGCCGTCCAAGCGTCCAACAATTTTTAGCGTTACAATTCTTCATAATAATTATTTTAATAAAATGGAATGACACTGATGCATTAAATACACAAATACGTAACTCTCTTCGTGTTTTGATTTTTATTCAGTAAGGAGTATTCCTTAACGTTTCCTCGCAAGCGCGTGGCGGGTGGCGGCCCCGAGTGATTGGCAAACTCGGGTTGTCGAGCGCAATACCTACAACTGACGAGTGAATGAGGCCTGCTTTAGGTAGCGGTTTCTTGATATTTGGTGAATAACTTGCTCGTTTGCCACTTTCTTCTACAAAAAATCCATAACCCCCTGACGCAGAAGAAAAAAAAATATGCGCTCACGCTCGTAACCCAGAGGGGTAGGCAGAGATTATGGATTTCCCTTTGGCGCGATCCTGGCATACCTCTCTCGCTTCTCCATTCATACATCTACGCATACATGTTTATCGGTTTTGAGTGCTCCTTATATTGCCCTTTTTGTAAGCCACTAATCTGATCGTTATAAGTTAATTATCCATTTCTCACTTTTGCAACATAAATTTGTTTCGGTATTCTCTCTTCATTCATCCTTTCAACATGCCCGAACCACCGAAGCATACCTTTCTCAATTCTAGTTACAACATCAAATTTTAAGCTACATTTTTTCCCTGTAACGCCATCTTTAATCCTATTATTCGTCACGCCTAACATACTTCTCGGATCGAATCTCAAGGGCATTAAAAAAACTCGCAGGTAAATATAGTAATATGTATTTTAAAGTAATATCATCCGTGCTACTATAACGGATCTTTTGTAGTTATATCTAGGGACCATAATATCACACAATTGATACAAAATGTGTGTAAGAGTTAGATTAATCAATCATATATGATGAACGCAAGTGCAGTCACACAAAGGAGGCATGACCGTGAAAGCGTTAACCCATCGGATTTACCCAATTCGTGTAATTTTCACGCGGACAGTGACAGTCCCTAATGCGCGCCCCCGCATGGCGAATGCACCATCTGTCTCTCTGTCACGCCTATCATACAAATGTGACTTGTTAAAATAGAATTAAATCAGTCTAGAGAAACTTACAACTCTTTGTAGCTTTTTTGCTGCATAAAAAAAGAATCTTAATAAAGTGGGCCGTCACGCCCGGCAGAAACTCATAAACAAGTATGTAACATCTTTGTAAACCTTTTAATCTATACATAAATATAACAAAAATGTAACCGATCGCTGTCTGTACATGGAAGACATTTGTGAAAAACTATCATTGGGGGCTTTCATAAACACAATAAAACCCAAAACAATCATTAATAGAATTTTTGTCTGTTTGTCTGTGCGTTTATTACCGCTAATCTCAGAAACGGCTTAACCGATTTGGGCGCAGTTTTGTTGTATTGTGGTTGTAACTTCACTTAACATTTAGTGCTTGTTTTATCTCAATGGGTCTATAAATAAAAAAGTTATATCAAATTAAAGAACCATGTCAAATATTTGTTGTATAAACATGAGTAACGAAAATAGAGTACTATTATATAGATTATTACTGTTAAGTGAGTAATATCATTTCGTTTAAGTAAACTTGCAGGGCTGGTGAAACCGCTCGGCACAGCTAGTTTCTAATAAATAAACGTAACATTGCTGAGAATTTACGAATTCTTAATTATTAAAAACCGAAACCCAGAAGCATAAAATTCTTCTACTCCGCGACTGTGTTCTGTGAGGTCGTGATTTATCACTGTTTAAGCCGGCGCATTCGTGCAACAGAAATTGTTGCAGCCTCTACCACTATTAATTTACCAGATTTGATTTGATATTTTCCAACCTATAATGTTAGTTGGAATTGCCCCCTCGATGCAGGGCATTTCCAAAACGATTTATTTCACTTATAAAAGTTGTAATACCTATTGTAACAATAATATAAGTATACATAGGTAGCGTTGTAAAATTTTAAGGTAGGTGTGTGGTTAATCTATGCATATAATAAAAATGTTACTGATCGCTGTCTGTACATGGAAGATATTTGAGAAAAACTATTATTGGGGGCCTTTATAAACGCAATAAAACCCATAGCAATGATGTTAGTGCGCGCTAATCTTAGAAACGGTTTAACCGATTTGGGTGCGGTTTTCACTAATGTATTGTGGTAAGCTTCACATAACATTTAGTGTTTATTTTATCTCAATCGGTTTATAAATAAAAAAGTTATATGAATTTAAAGAACCATGTCAAACATTTGTTCGATAGAAATATAGATTACAATTAAGTATGTAATATCATTTCGTTTAAGTAAAATTGCAGAGCGGATGAAACCGCGGGGCACAGCTATAAATAAATAAATACGTACTCACGCCTGTAACCTAGAGGGGTAGGCAAAGATTACGGATTTCTGTTTTGCGTGATCCTGGCACACCTCTCTTGCTTTCTTTTACATTATTCTCTCGGGTTAGGACGCGCCTCACGATATTATTTTTTTGTCCAATCAATGATGGGGAGGTCGGTGTGTTGAATGCTACCTAAGACCTACTGAAATATTTGTTAGCGCTTAGTACATTATCCACATCATTTTTATCTTTTTTGAATAAAACCGTTAAAACTATTTTTTTTTACTTATTTTTAAATCAGTTAAGAATCTGTCAATATTTATTTCAATCCGTTTACATAAATAACGATAAGTCGATCTTGGGCGTACTGTGCCTTGTATGATATGTATGATTTCATCTTTTTCTTTATAGGTGTAGGTAGTCCTCTTTATTTGTTGTATTTTATTCAGTATTCAAAAAGATTTGGCCATGTGAACAAAAACTAATTAAATGCTTCATATAGTAAAGCAATTAATTATAAACTAGACGTGAAGAGAGTGTATTGTCCTGGTAGTCCTTGGTCGAGCAGGCCGATATTCTTCGCTGGATAACATCTACGTGGGTGTCACGTGGGATACATAATTCACAAATATTTTGAGGCGATAGCAACTCATGCCACATCCATCGAGCGACGATAACCTTGCCACCTTCATCACTCACTTAGATTATTTAATGCGTCCATTGAACAATACAACAAAAAAATCACCTAAATCGAACGATATGTTCCATTACCAGCTCAGTAATGATACCAATTACTGTTCACTAATCAGAAAGAATACACCATTAAAATTAACCACATGTAACGCTACGGCTCTCCAGCAATCACACTCCTCCCACAGAACTAGCACGTGGTTCACAATCTGTACCCATATCCATAAAGTGGATCGCCCGTACGTCACCCGGTGACCCCACCATTCGGTCTCTGCAGACCACGACCTCCGCCAGAGCTAAACGCGCACGACGCACCCACGAACTACCTGAGTTGCCTCAAGAGATACCGATTTCAACCTGGCTGCTGCAACGAAACAACTACTGGTACGGTCGAACACTACGACCAATAGAGTGCCCGTACTCGAGTTTCCACCACAACATAAGCTGGCTCTATCATCATCACTTACGCGAACCTCGACTCGTATGTGAGGTGCTTGCATCTTTTTTAGCCTATTGTGTGCGTATTTGTAAGTACGCTTTGAATTTAAAGACTACAATGTGTCGCCATTCAGTACTTAAACCACTTTAACTTTTGGACTAATTTTATTTGATTACATTCTTCCCTTTGAATTACCCTAGTGAAGACATTCAAAACTCAACGACAAAGGATTTTAAACTTTAATCAAACAAATGAACTTTTAAGTAATTGACTACTTACTCATTGCCTCACACAGACACAATGTAACTGAACTAATCAAAAACGATTATTAAGCTACATACTACATACTACATCATTTAATTCGCGATAAAATGCGAATACTGTACGCAAAACTTATGACCTGCGAAAGGAAATCTACTTTGGTTGAATGATAAATTAAGTAACACGACTACACATTTAAACATTATAAATTACGCCACGGTTTTAGTGTTAACGTGACTTTTCATCTTGCAAAATTCTTTTGCACTATTTCATCACACTCGATTGATGATAATCTTATTTAACATAATGTTTACAACAAAACAAGGATGACACAATTTCTGTATTTAAAAGTCAACACGAAATAGGAATTGAATCAGAAAAACTCACTCGTTTTAATTAGGTATCTGCTGGGTTGTGAAACATGTAACGCACTTTTCGCTGCAAAGCATCTCCTCGCTGCATGGACAAAGGATTTCAAATTCACAAACTCTCCTCTTAGAAACCGATCTGCATCTATCTAGAACCACACTCTGACAGGTCAAATCGATGTCCGTAGTATTGACATCTACTACGTACACTTCGTGCCATTGACATCCTGTACACCTCGCCCTATTGACATCTTCTATTTAAACATGTGTCATATAATTTGTTATGTATTATAAATATGAGTTATTTTAATATCTTAAATGATTCATCGTTATGCTACAGTATTAATAGGTCAAAAGCAAATAAATTACTAATTTAGTAATTAAGGATAACTTAAATGAAAATAATTGTGTACCTACATTTATGTCATAAAATTCTCTGTTCTTTATCCGGCTATTTCCTAGACCTAGTTGGGTCGTATTGGCTCCTCTCCAGAGATATCCGTCCTAGGTCGTAGTTAGGTCTAAATTTTTTATAGCGATTACTTGACTTAAAAAACTTAAAACGATAGGAAAGAAAGCAATGAACAGAAAATATAATTTTAAAAAAATACAGATTTAAGTACATAACTAAATACTTAGGTAAATTATCTGGAATCTGTGGAAAAGAAAACAAGGAAATTAGTTATTATGTAATGATAGCAGCCAACGCACTCGCTGTGATGATGATCAACGAATACGTAATTTTAATGTTACTTAAAATTTTGTTTACCTACGATCTTCTTGAAGGTAGAAGATAAAGTTAAACTTAATAAGTTTGCTACTTTTGATACTGTTTACTACATTTAATTGCTAATTTAAATCATCGAAAAGGTTTTCATAACAAGTTTCTAAGCATCTCTTATGTTTTGTGGTTTGTCTGTTTGTGTTTCAGTGGGAATTAAATAGGTGGAGACAATTTGTGTCATGTTTTTGTAGAAATGTTAAAATTTCTATACAGTCGAGGTACTTAGGTAGCACTTAGAAGGGCGAACCTTTAGCAAAAATTCTCAAAACATGATAATACACCTAATATGTACAATTCAACGTATTCAGATCAATCGATGCGCCCGCCCACTACGCCTCCTGCGGCGAATCAACGCTTCCAACCCTCCACTACCCTTATATCCACCAATGGGGTGCGGGAAATCTGACGCCACTTTCTATTAGGGTGCTATTTTACTATACATTCCAATTTGAACTCTAAAACTACTAGCAAAGCGATCAGTTAACGTTGTGTCTAAAATTAATAATCTCGCACGACTTTCGGGGGATGTTGAACTGATATAGAATATTTTGATTTAGTATAATTCGTTCCTCTGCTGTACCTGGTTGAAGGAGACCACCGTAAGCTAGGTCGTTGTACACCGCCGGCTCGGTGAGGTGTAGTTTCACTCTGTGGTGGTATAACAGGTATCAAGATTCATTTCCCGCTGATGTCCTACGGCAGCGAGACGCCGCACGTCTGGACCAGCTCAGCAGTATGTAATTATAATTTCCCTTCTTATATTAAATAAAAAAAATAGTTATCTGCCCCGGCTTTCGACGTATAACACTAATTATGTTAATCTGATCGCTACCTCATAGTAACACCCGCTGCGCCAATCCGAAAATTTCCCGAAAATTACATTGTATATTATAAAAAAAAGCCCACAAATATCTAGTGATGATACTTATATTGTTGTCGATATGTCGATATTCTGACGAAGTACCTGTTTATATTGTCGCCCGATATGGGCCCTCGCCCCTATTTATTTAGCTCTGCAGATATCGCGGTGTGGTGAACGACGCCGCTATAGTTAGGTACTAAGTAGGTACTATAATATAAAACAAACAATTCTGTGACCATACCACATCCTGCTGTACAAGGATAATAAGCGGGATTTGTGGTTTTAATGATAACATTTTGACAAAGTCCCGGATATTATTATTAGAGGAATTCGAATGTTTCATATAAGATTTCTAAATAACTAATATTATTTAGTAATATAATAAAAATACGATGTATAAGAAAAATCCTATTTATTATTTTCTAAAATATTGAACTTTAGGTTCGGTTATTGCATTCTAAATCTTTATATATATTTCTTGTGTGCGTGTGTATGTCACTGAACTCCTCCTAGACGGCTGGACCGATTTTGATGAAATTTCTTGTGTGAGTTCGAGAGGATTCAGGGATGGTTAGATTTAAAAAAAAGTAATATATAATCACTGTGTTTATTTATTATGTGGAAAATAACAAAGGAATGCGTGCAAAGCCGCGGGCAACTGCTAGTTAAATATAAATTTAAAATTAAATTGAAACTGTAAATTTATGCCAGGATAAGAAAAAATCATCCTCTGTATTCTTGCATTGTATGTTGCGCACACTTCCCCGCACACTCGAGTGCTTGACTCATTTTTTAAAAAGTTTTTCCATATTATTTCCATTTCCATTCCATATTTTGTTAACTATTAAATACTCTACTCCAACGTCATCGGTCGTAGTCGTCGGTCTCACTGGTAGAATAAAACTAAAGTACAACCATTCATTCCCAAGGAGATTTGGGGTCAGGCAGGCGGCCGGGCATAAAAACTGTAGTCGAAACATACCGTATATTTTACGGTCATACTGCGCGGACCCCACATGAGTGGGAAGAGGGCAGGGAGATGATGATTAAATACTCTAGTAGTTAACACCATCTTATTTATTTCTATTGTGAATTGTGGACTTGAGGAAGATTCAAACCTTAAGTGCGTTGGCCAAAATGACTCATTTGTTTTTCCAGTTGAAACTAAGTAAATAAAACTTGTTAAAAAATTTCCAATTGGCGGGTTGTATTTTCATATCTTCAGGAGGAGTTAAGTCCAACAATAATCTTTATATATTGTGCGTGTATGTGACAAAACTCCCCTTAAACGGCTAGACCGATTAAGATTACGTTTTGTATGTTTTGGTTCACAGTTGGAGCCAATAGGCGACGCTGCTAAATATGAGGATTTTTAAATTTTTTTTTTTTATAAGAGAAGGGGGCAAACGAGCGGCGAGAACACTGGGGTGATCAACGTCGCCCATGGACACCTGCAACACCAACTTTACGAGCAAGCCAACATTCATGCAATGCAACGTGCGTTGGGTTCGCTTTGCCGCAGTGGGATACACATACACTGGGCTGGTTAACCACCACGACCTTTCCTTTACCATAGGACCATCGTTGGTTACGCATACGCTGGAGTAGAGGTGGATGAGGAGGTGGTGGACCTCGTTGAGTAGAGGTGGATACGGTTACGGAGGATAGTATATACTTACTTACTGATATATTAGTCTAGCCATAAATACTGTTACAATTAAAAATAAACCAAATATTACATTTGAATTTAGAATCTGTCATTTTTATATTATTGTTTATATTTTATATGAGTTTTCTCATTTTATATAATACGTTGTACAATATTTTGCTATATTAAAATGGAGTTGGGTGATAAAGAGAACCGAACCAATTTTTAAAAACTTTCCATACGCTTGATATTAGTAAAAAGTTTGTGTACCGGGCTATTAATAAGTACAATGAGACCTCCTCTGTTTGTGACAGAAAAAGATCTGACGGTCCACGTAGTGTTCGTACGAAAAAGGTGGCCGAAGCAGTAAGGGAAAGAATTTCAAGAAACCCTGTCCGAAAGCAAAAGATTTTATCTCAGGAGATGAAGATAGCACCCTGAACCATGTCGCGTATTTTAAAAGATGACTTAGGACTTGCAGCCTTTAAGAGAAGTACTGGTCATTTCTTAACTGATAATTTAAAAAAGAAAAGGGTGGTAAAATCGAAACAACTACTGAAGCTGTACGCAAAGGGAGGTCACACAAAAATGTTGTTTTCGGATGTGTAAATTTTTGCAATTGAGCAACATTTTAACAAACAAAGTGACCGTATTTATGCTCAAAGCTCTAAGGAAGCTTCCCAGTTAGACGACAGAGTGCATGGTGGGCACTACCCGACTTCAGTGATGGTTTGGTGGGGTATTAGCTATGAAGGAGTGACGGAGTATCAAAACATCGGCTCAAGTGTATCAAGATACCATTCTTGAGAAGATAGTGAAGCCCTTTAACAACACCATGTTGAATAACCAATAATGGCCCTGCCAGCAAGACTCCGCGCCCGTTCATAAAGCTCGGTCTACGCAGTCTTGTTTGGAAACGAACGTTTCGGACTTCATCAGAGCTGAAGACTGGCCGTCGTCTAGTCCCGATCTTAATCCGCTGGATTATGATTTATGGTCAGTTTTAGAGAGTACGACTTGCTATAAACGCTATGATAATTTGGAGTCTTAAACGATCCGTACGGTTGGCAGTGAAGAATTTTCCCGTGGGAAGAGTGCGCGCTTCTATTGATAACTGGCCGTTTAAAGGACTGTATTGCAGCCAATGAAGACAACTTCGAATAAGCTTTTTATATTTATTTATATTTATGTATTAAACTAAGACACTGTAAAAGTAATAAATGATATCTGCAATAGATTTTTTTTTCTTTGCTTCAGTATTTATGGAAAGACTAGATATATCACATATAACAGACATTGTTATTTGTACCTCTTATCTTGCGATGGTTGGTATTAAATATAAATCTAGAAATTATTGAAGTATCTGTAACCAATTTTGGATGGCTACTTATAATGTAATCTATTTCATTACGGTATTCTCCATCAGGAGAGACCATGTCCACTTGTTATTTTTTTCTTTCAGAATATGCTATTCATGATAATAAAATTGTGTTCTACGAGAAGGTCTATTAGTCGTTGGCCCTTAGTACTTGTCTTTCCATGGCCGAGGTTGTGTATATTATCATATAGTATATTTTCATCTTTTATTCCAGGGTAGCGAGGTATCGCCGTACGGTCCGCTCTGGGAAGCACCGCCGGCCTCGGTGCCTTATCCGGATATACTGGCCTTCCCTCCGGCCGACCTGGGTAAGCCGTATAGTATACGAAGAATCACGTAACAATTAAAACAATCTGTATCACTACGAACGTGGCGAATTAAATTGTAAGCTTTTACAAGACAAAGTTGCGAATGTGCTTGATTCACTCTAATCGACGGCTGCAGTTTCGCAAAACGAGATCATACCACGGTTAATCTAAATATTTTAAGGGTAGTTCAAAATATTTTAAGGGTAGTTTGGTTTTAGCAATATCTTGGATAAAGAGATGATATCTTTGCATAAAATACTTCAAATTTGTTCCATGTAACTTAAAGTGTGTACGTCTTTGTAACTTTTTAATATAAAAAAGTACCGGTCACATATTAATTGTTTAAATAATGACAACTCGAGAAAGGCGCTATTAAGAAAATCCATAACCCACGAGGCATGCATTCGTAGATCTATGAATGGACCGATAGAAATCCGTAAAGTTACGTACAGTAATTAGTATAAGTTAAGTGTGTGACTGTTTATTTTTGTTGACTGTTCGCTTTTATTATGGTTGTAATGGAGATGAATTGTTTAATTTATTTTAATCTTTATTGTAACATTTAGTATGGTCGGCGGGCGGATGCGGTGGCCGCGGTGGGACACGCGCCCCGCCCGGCGGGAAGAAGCCACGGCGCCGGGTGGCCTCGGNNNGCGACGCGCCGCCAACATCCGCGAGCGACGCCGCATGTTCAACCTCAACGAGGCCTTCGACAAGCTGAGACGGAAGGTAGAGATATTCCTGGTATTGCTTCACCAGACAAGCGTCTTTCACTTCTAGACGTAGGCCTCCTCTATGAATCGTCCCTAGCAACTAGAAAACCTCATATAGCGGTCTCTCGTTACTTTGTCTAGATCAGTTTCATATTGTGACGTCATAGCCGTCAAATCGAAGAGTAAAACAGCTAGTTTTAAAAAATAAATATTTTATTTCGGAATCTACGATTTGCCGATTCTGCTTGAGTAGTCATCGTCTTCATCGCCGTCATCAGCCTCGCTGCTGCTTTTTCGTAAAAAAAATATTTAAGCCTTAGTGGCTAATATTCCACTGATTATTAATTAAACTTAAAATCTTACTAATATAATATTATAAATAAGAAGGTTTGGCTTGATGTTTGTTGCTTTTTCGCGCCGAAACGGAATGGATATGGTTGTAATTTGGCACAGAGATAGATTATAGTCTTGAATTTTTCTACTTTCTATCCCGAAAAACTGTACAGTACTCCTGGGCTCTATTTGATTTGTTTTTTACAGATGTATATATCTATAAATATCGATAGATCGATACTTTATGTGACATGACATTTAATTTAAATAAAAACAAAAGTCAAAATTTTGGTGCAACTTATAATGTTTATTTACATACAACAAAAAAAATATACAGCGAAGAATAATTTTTAAAAACCTCGACTTAAAGTAGACGATTAAGAAGCGAAAGGTTTGCATATCATGCCCATACACATGACATGAGGTGGATACAATGGGACAACAAGTAGAGACTTAATCCTAAATAGTCGGCCTAAGAAGAGATGGACGGATTGCGTGGAAGGTGACATGATTAAGAAGGAAGTGACGATTGAAATTACGGATGATAGATGGACTTGCGAGATGAGAACCGGTTGTACCGACCGCATATGAAATGGGTACTGGGCAAGTATAGGGCCAAAATACAATTTTTAAAATTGTTGTTAGTCTGTCTGTTCAGGCTAATCTCTCTTTGGATATTGATTGAAATTTTACTGGTTATAAGAAAAATCTAAGACTAATTTAATTTGTACAAAAGAACCGAGGTACAACAGAACAGAAAGTAAATTACCCACGGAATTGTGAATAAAATCATGCGTCGCCGTATATGATATTGGCACATGGTTGTGAATGCTAAATAAAAATATTTTTTTATTAATTTTGCGTGATTACACAGTTTTATTGGATTCGCCCCAGATGAAGTCGAACAGCTAGTTATATTAATATTTTAAATGACCTTTGCTTTTAACGAAACTAAACTTATCGTCGTATTCTTTTTTAACCGATTTCAAAAGAAGAAGGTTATCAATTCGGTGGGTTTTTTTTTATGTATGTACATTTATTACTCCGTGATTTATGATCCGATTTCGATGATTCTTTTTTTGTTCGACAGCTAGTGCTCGCCATTTGGACCCATTTTTTTATTCAAGATCCGACCGGTAGTTTTTGAATTATTCTTAATTATGCATAATATGACAACGCTGAGTTTTACTTTTTTGGCTTACGTAGGCAAAACTATAGGACTTACATTAAAATGATGTATAAAATATTTTAGCCCTTTAAATAATCTTAATAAAAGTCCGCGATGACATATATCTATCGTGTATGGTTGTCTCCCAATAACCATTTTTTTTTCTTAGGAAACACTAATTAAAATGCATACGCCACTTACTACGCTATTATACGTGTTCGGTATGAATCCTTATCCATTTAAATGTGTTAATTATCAAGATAATTAAATGTAGATTATAATTGCGCTTTGAACTATGTCCTTCTGCCCAATAGTTTAGAAGATATCGAGAGATTAAACCACAAAGTAAGTAAAAACTACGCGCAAGTGATTTCAAAAGCCGCGCAAGGGCTAGGCTTGTGCGCGATGTGTTTAGTACTATGTACTATTTTTTGTTTTCATTTCATTTCATTCATAGACACTAAAAAGTAAACATTAAAAAAAAACTACGTTTAAAAAAAACCGACTTCAAAAACTAAAAATTACAAAATAACTTAATAAAGATT
>JWHW01028696.1:193282-209971 GCA_000931545.1 Papilio glaucus | reverse complement strand
TATGTACATTTATTACTCCGTGATTTATGATCCGATTTCGATGATTCTTTTTTTGTTCGACAGCTAGTGCTCGCCATTTGGTCCCATTTTTATTTAATTCAAGATCCGATTAGTAGTTTTGAGTTATTCTTAATAATGCATAATATGACAACGCTGAGTTTTACTTCCTTGGCTTACGTAGGCAAAACTATAGGACTTACATTAAAATGATGTATAAAATATTTTAGCCTAAAGGGCTTAATAAGCTTAATAAAAGTCCGCGATGACATATATCTATCGTGTATGGTTGTCTCACAATAACCATTTTTTTCTTAGGAAACACTAATTAAAATGCATACGCCACTTACTACGCTATTATTCGTGTTCGGTATGAATCGTTATCCATTTAAATGTATTAATTATGAAGATAATTTAATGTAGATTATAATTGCCCTTTGAACTATGTCATTCTGCCCAATAGTTTAGAAGATGTCAAGAGATTAAACCACAAAGTAAGTAAAAACTACGCGGAAGTGATTTCAAAAGCCGCGCAGTAGAGGGCTTGACTCGAAAATGAATACCGATAACGATACTAAAAAAAAACTACGTTTAAAAAAAAACCGACTTCAAAAACTAAAAATTACAAAATAACTTAATAAAGATTTAATTGAATACACCTCTTATACAAACCTAGTACCTTTAGTATTCAAAAAATACTATTATTTGTATGTGCTAGCTATTAATAGGTTTGAAGTCGGTGCCAAGCCCTAAACAAAATAAAACTAATATTATAAACAGCTTACTTACTGTAATGATGATCCTACACTAAAGATTAACTTACGTATATAAACCTAAAGAACAATGAGAATTAATGTGAAACAGATGAAAACTTTATGATAAATTAAACCTATATTATTCATATATATGAATATATTTGTGGCCCTAAAAAGGACCTTTGTATGTTCTAGACCAGTGTTTCTCAACCTTTTATTTGTTGCGGCACATATTTAACGATTTAAAAATTTGGCGGCACACAAAGAAAAATATAAAAGCCATTTACTAAACGTTTATATTATAACTTTTAAATATGCGAAAGAAAATAATAAATGCTTTAATGATATTTAAACGTTTATTTAGGGATCAATTACAGGCTAAAAAAAGAATTTTTATTTTTAAAATATTAACATCATTTTATATTGGCAGAATTTCGCGGCACACTTTTGAAATTTGGCGGCACACAAAAGTGCCGCGGAACATAGGTTGAGAATCACTGTTCTAGACGAAGCTATCCCGCTTAAAGTCACGCGCGGCGAGTGTAGGTACTACTATTTAACTTGGCACTGACTTCAAACCTTTTAATAGCTAGCACATACAAATAATAGTATTTTATGAATACTAAGGTTTGTATAAGAGGTGTATTCAATTAAATCTTTATTAAGTTATTTTGTAATTTTTGAAATCGGTTTTTTTTAAACGTAGTTTTTTTTTAGTATCGTTATCGGTATTCATTTCCGAGTCAACTGATATGGTCGATCTCATTCCTACAGCACTATAATTTTACAGAAAATGATTGAGATGTTAATTATTCATTAAAAGATCATATATCGTTTTTGTTCACTAAAAAAATATTTACGCAAATATTTTTTTGTTGCTATCTGTACTTCTCTAATTATCTTTGACAGGTCGAGGTCATTGTCGCGCACATTTTTTTTTACACATTTGCACATTTTTTTTTTGCACATTTTAACTTAGTTTACTTTTTTATGGAATAAGGTGGCAAACGAGTAAGCGGTTCACCTGATGTTAAGTGACCGCTACCCATAGTTATCCGCAACAAGCAAATGACTTGCAGATTTCTTGGCTACCTTTAATGGACAGAGGAGGGGATATTCTTTCTTCTTCCCCTATTCATCCCGATCCTCGTCCAATCTTCCTCCCCTTTCCATCCTATCATTTGTAGGATACGATAGGAAGGGGAAAAGGTCTGACACAAGGCCTCGGGCATCCCACTCATCAGACGAAACGCAGAAATATAAAATACTCCCACTTCATTTTCAAGTTTTTGCCGGTCTTCTGTGAGGTCGTGGTATTTCACCGGTCGAGTCGGCCCATTTGTGCAACGGATGTTGTTGTTGCGGGCTCTACCACTGTTAAACGTTGTGTTGCCAACAATAAAAACAAACATCTTTTCGAGACCCCAGAGACCCCCTAATACAGTCTTTGTGACCCCCAGGGGGTTGCGAACCACAGTTGTAAAACACTGGTCTAAATCGTCGGTCAATTTTGCGGGAGATGTGATACTATTTCTGTTGTAGGTGCCAACGTTTGCTTACGAGAAGCGTCTCTCCCGCATCGAGACGCTCCGGCTCGCCATAACTTACATCAGCTTCATGTGCGAGCTTCTTCACGGGTCACCGCAGCCGCACCACTCGCACGCCGGCTTGCATCCGCCGCGGCATGTTTTCGACGCTGAAGTACCTTGGTGCACGTAAGCACGTTTTAAAAATAAAACGCTGTTATCTCGTAACCTGACCTAACCGCAACCTTTAAACGTGATTTGTTTTTAAAAACATCTTCGCAACAAGCGCCAACGACCTAATGGTTAAAGGTACGAACTGTGGAACATAGGGTCTTGGGTTCGAATCAGCTATTCGACTATTTACTAACTAACGAATCTAACATACTTCCTTAAGCTTACATGTAATCGTTGTAAAGAATGTAAGTAAAATTTGTTTACCCAATTAGTTGATATTTTAAGTACTCGCATTAAAGAATCTGGAGTCTGTACCCAACCGACTGTTAGATATAACTTTTCTAAGGCTTGCACGTTTTTGGTATACTTATGTATTCAATATTTCCTTCTTGTCATTTACAGTACTTACGATGAAAGCATTGGTATACCTGGGAGAAAAACTTTTTTCTTCTTAAATTATTAATTCATTAATATGAATATCAATATCTTTTTCTATGCTTCTTTAAAAAAATATTATTAATGCCAAAGATACCTCTAGGTAAATAATCAGATACCCAAAAGTGAAGCCACCTTAAGTCGTCAATTGGCGACTACGTAAAATTCCGTGTGCTATGCAGTGTAAAAACTATACCTCAAAGAAAGATAAATGTGCGAATATCACACTCCACAAGTAAATAATCAATTTTATATCCTGAATATTATATACAACTAAATATAAAATTATAACAATAACAACGTGACGCCATAACAAGTTAAGAGTGTTGTCAACTACATTACTAAATTATATTTACCCTAAAAATACAATGATATAGAAAAAAAAACATTAATTTGGTGTATATTTTTAATGTGTATTTATTTTATGTATGGTATATATATTTAAACCCGACCAGATGGAAACAACACTTTAATCACCCCAACATAAATTAGATGAATAAATAGAAAGAATATATTAAGAAAGTGTTGCTAAAATATGTTTTGTGATTTAATGTAATTTTGACGGGCTGGTTGGTGTGGTTAGTATATAGTAAGACTTGCCTTTCACGCCGCAGGTCGTGGGTTAGTTTCCCAGACAGGACAAACATAATTTGTGTGCATAAGCATGTGCGTTTGTCCTGAGTCTGGGTGTAATTATTTATTTAAGTATGTATTTACAAAAGAAAAGTAGTATATGTAGTATATCAGTTATCCGATGTCCATAGTACAAGCTCTGTTTAGTTTGGGATCAGACATGGCCGTGTGTCAATAATGTCCCAGGATATTATTATTATTATTTTGATGAATTTAGAATTTAGAAATTATTTTAAAGGCAGCTGTTAGAAATTTAAATCATTGAAAATAATTTGCTTTGTGATTATTTTATATTTTTAATATTTTAGTATTTTTACAAACATTGTTTAAATAGTCCAACACTATTATTTTTAAAAAGTCGAAAGTATTTAAAGAATATGTTAAGCATATTACCCATTTTGGGGTATCGTCGATACGCTGGTAAACATTCAATTATTACTGGAATAGGGGACTAAACTATTAGGTAGTTTGGATCGATGAAGAGTAAACTAGGGATAGAGGGATCCTTTGCTGGGTCGATCCTGTTATTTAGTGTGCGTTTACCGAGGTTTATTCGAGGACACCCGAGGGGGCCGCATCTCGGCTTATTGTTTATAATATCTTATTAATACCAAAAACGCAAATCGGATGTTCTTGATAAAATACTAAAGCGCAAATACTTACATTAAGGAAATTAACTAACAGACAAGAAGTATCTTGTGTACATTTATTTTTAAATCATAGTGGTACGTAACGTCTACAAACTATACAGATTACTCCCGACATGGAATTCCTGACAAGATATTCAACATTATTAAAAATAATTTGAAAGAAAACGCGGGTCACGACCGGTTATGACAGGATCGATCGACGATCAATGCAAAAATTAGCTAGCTGTCAAATGTCCAATCAAATGTTATTAGAGTTGCTAGAACAATGATCATTTTTTTTAAAAACAGAAATCGATTTGACATTACATTTAACTTGACAGGGCATTATTAAATAAAAAGCTGACAAATCTTTTAGAAACCTGCGTCAATGTATTTATATATAATTGTAGTTGTAGAAAAGTTATTGAAAAGTCTTCCATTAGTAATATATTCTAATAACTTATGTTCGGTAATAAATATTAAATATAATTATGCGTTTTATTTCCTAACCACTCAATTCCTTAAGTTTATCATTGGTGTCGCCTACATAAGTTACTTTCTTTCTTTTCTTTACTTTCCTATAGATATGAAATTTCTAAAAGTGGTAGAGCCTGCAGCAGCGGTAGTGGGTTCAGGAATGGGTTGTCTCAAACCCAGGTCCTGTCAAAATACGAGCAGGACTAGAGGTTCTATAATTTGTCTGATGAGTGATGTGTCTGACCTGGTCACCCCAATACAACTCACCTTTTCCGTAATCCCTACGAAAAGCGGGCTGATAATTGCTGACTTCATCAATTATTCTATTTTTTAATGCTGTCGATATAGTTTCTAACGGTGCACTACTGTCAAATCTATGTAACAGGATCAGTTAGAAAAAATGACAAATATTCGAACCCTTTGCGGATTTGTTAGGAAATCCCCCGTAGGTAAGTAGCTTGCTCATTTATGGCCAGTTTTTTTCGATAAAAAAAAACGTACGTTTACAAGCCATGATAAACAGAAAATTCACTAATTAAATAATTATTCCAGTAAAGATAACTGAGCTTGAGACCTTGAATATTGCTTTTTTTAGTTTATATGTACCACGCGGACGAAGTCGCGGGCAACAGCCAGGGTAGTCTTAGAGCTGAAATTAATTTTCATATAAAATGAAAATGCCTGCATTGCATGTGATACACATAATTAAAAATAATAATAAAGAAATAAACACACATCTTTATTTGTAAAAACCAATGTTTATTGTGGCCGGTAATTTTATTTTAAACTAGCTGACTCGGCAAACATTTTGCTGCCTCAGTATAAATTTATATTGTGTTTTACCCTATAACGTTTATTTACTGCTGGATGGGTTATAGCCGCGTCGATCCCTTTATTGAAAGCACATTTTGCTTGATACTCGCAAAAATAATTATGTTTATATTGATAATAAGGTTATCTTAAGAAATTAAAATGTTACCACTCGGATCCAATGTTAAATCAACTATGTAGATAAAACACACTCGCGAGATGAGGTCATGGCAATAGGGAAATCCCCGTAACGTCCAGTACGCTACAGATATAGTGACGGGTTTACCATTTGGTACGTTTATCTAAATATTTTTAAGTAATCAAATAATAGGTGCTTAACTCACATTTGCGAGTGTAGGTACCGACAAGTTTCAAATCTGTTTCAGAGGTCATTGTTAATGGTTAGAGGGCTTAGATCGCGTTCACGTCCGCGCTAAGGTGAACTTAGCCCACTCACCCTGAACTTTCATGCGACAGGTCCGAAGTACGCGAGCGTAAGTTAATGCGTTCAATTTAATTTATTATTTAGTTAATAATGTCTTACAACAGTATTAACAGGGACTTTAATAACCAAAATGCCCAATTAATTGTACTTACGATTATTGTCATTTTAATGGTTTACTTCCGATATATGTGTGTTGTATGCTTACGTCATAAGACACACCAGGGGAGAATACGAATCCAATCTCCTCACTCTTTAAAATTGGACACTCTCGGACTAACAATGGAACGGACATACAGACATACATACCCGCGAAAATATTTAACCGTTTTGTTAATCGAGCAAAATAGATCTAGATATTTCGAGTTGCTCTTGACCAATCCAGAAGGTCGAAATCAGAAATCTGTTTTGACCTCAAAACAGATTTCTAAGTAATCATTTCAATAATAACAAGAAAACTTAGTGACCGTTTAAAGAACTGTTTTTTCGTGTGTTGCTACTTCTGAGCACTGAAAGAGTAAGTTAATTAGCGATGTAGTAAACGAGCGAGGTGTTTGTGTTAAATAGGGGCAGATTGTATGGTATTAAAAAACTTAATCATGTTATAACATAAAAAAAACGTTTACAAATATTTAAATTATTTTAATTAATTATAATTCACAATAATGGTCCCAGTAAATAGCATTCTGGTACGGCGGTGATTCTGGCAAAATTCTAAAACATTGGAGTCATTATCATAAAGAAGAATTACTTCAACAACGTATGAATTGAATGTAAGCTATTTATTAAAAAGTTTAATAAGCTTTTCAGATGTGTCAAACGGTGTTATAATGATGAACCACTGGCAAACTTTAAAGTCTTAGAAAAATTATTGGCCGAATATTATTTAAGGCCTTATGTTGTCCAAAATCCATTTCATATATTTTCTGATATCGGTGTTCACTCCCGGGTACCTTGAGCCGCATTCCATGTTTCCGAAAGACACTACACCAATTTGTACAAGTTTGTAGGTTCCTTGTACGGGAGCGTCAAGCATTATTGGGCCGCCTGAGTCGCCCTTGCATGAGTCGTGTCCCACTTCACCGGCGCAGAAAGTGTTTCTTAATCGATTATATGCTTCGCTGGCAGCTCGCTGACCCCTTGATAATAATAATATACATTGTTAATAAGTCAACAATCTAGTCAATATAGATTCGCCACTACCAGCATCGCCACGCACTTTGCAAACATTCATCATGTATATTAACTGCTGAAGAATATCAATTCCAATTACATATCCACAAGACCCAGTCATACAAAAATTTTACCCTGAAATGCAAGATGATGATGACATTTATGATTTACCTCTACCTATTTTTGACTTTTAGGTTAACGTCTTAAATGTGATATGACACTCTGGGGTAGAATACAAATCTAATGACACCTCAATTTTCAAAATCGGTGAAACCGTTTTTTTTAATCAAACAGGCCATTATGTTTCTAATTCGCAGTACTTGTACAGGCCTTTCATTTTGAATAAGCTTGTTGACGAAGATCTAGTGCACCGACGACGCCGTGTCTTCCCTTCCGATGCGGCGTAGGTACCTTCCGAAACATCCGTGTCCAGAAAGCACCTGCGTCACCCGGAAGGTGAGGGACCCGTGGGTCTTCCCGCACCATTCGCGGAGCTCCGGGCGTATGGCCTCTATTGTGCGGACGCATAGCAGATGACCGCCATCCGGGGCAGCACCTCTCCGCGGATAGCCCAGTCGAAGCCGATGTTCCACAACAGGGGTCCTAAAACGCACCCCTGGGGAACACCGCAGGCCATCCGCCTCACTCTTCGGGTCCCTCCTCTCTGCATGTAGGACACTACCCTTTCCTGCAGGTTGTGCCCTATGACCCTCCGGAGGTAGAGGGGCACTCCATGGTATCGGAGCGCCTCCTCTATCACCCCGAAGGGAAGGGAGCCGAAGGCATTTGCTATATCTAGCGATATCGCCATAGCCCCCTGCACCTTCCGTGAACGTCTTCAGGGCGGTCAGGGCGTCGAGAGTGGCACGCCCCGATCGGAACCCGAATTGGTTCCCGGAGAGTTGCAGCCCTACCCTCTCTAGATGCTGGATGATTCGGGAAGCCATCACTCTTTCCAGTAGCTTCCTGACCTCATCCAGCATCACAAGTACTTGTTGTCTCAATCAAACTGCGCCAGTTCTTTCTCCCGTAAGCTTAGCTAACTTCTGAATCACTACTGCTAGTACTAGTGTGTAATCATTGCCATCCCAATTGTCGTATTTACGAATCTTTCTATATGTCACCGACCCATTGTGAACTTGGCTAATATATAATCAAGCTATATTAATAAAAATAAATAAAATAATTATATGCTCACGCACCTAACCCAGAGGGGTAGGCAGCAGGGGTACTAGCACACCTGTCTGTCTTCTTCTACATCCATACATCTACCCATACAAGCTCAACGGTTACGGTAGCTCCTTATATCGCCCTCCTTTAGTATGTCACTTATCTGATCGATATAAGTTCTCCTTGTACGGCCCCTGCCACTCACTTTTGCAACTCAAATTTGTTTCATTACTCTCCCTTCATTCATCCTTTCAACATGCCTGAACCACCGAAGCATACCATTCTCAATTCTAGTCACAACATTCACATTTTAGTCACAATATTCCCTTATAACGCTATTTTCATATACTTCTTAAGGATCGCATCTCAACTGCATTAATTCTACTAACATGCTTTACCATTCAAACCCAGCTCCCACTTCCATACATTAAAGTGGCGACCAGTACAGCGTTGTCTATTGCCAGACGAGTCTGACTGAGACATGCTGACTCCTCACTACTGTACCTATAGCCCCATTCCTTTTATTTCCCGCATTCACTCATCATCAAATCGCTAACGTGTCTACCATTTCTACTAAAGATACATAAACTCTTCCATCTGTTCCTGAATACACAAACTCTTCCACCTGTTCCTTTACCGTTAACATTTATGTCAATCACTGTCTTACTTTGTTCTCTTTTAAACTTTTATTTTGTCCATGCCATTACTTTTACTTTGTCTACATTAATCATCATATCTCTACCTTCCAATTCCTTACTTAGTAGACCTCATTATAGTCTTCGACGGTAACACGTTCAACTTGAGTAGACGCATCACCTACACCGATAGCTGCTAAATCCAGCAACTAGGCCCCTAGATTATATTGGGGACCTAGAATTTTTTACTTTTAGCTCAAGCTCACTCGGATCGCGAGCCCTGTGTCAGATGAAGCTGTAAGAACCGTCAATAAGGTTACCAGCAACGACATCTCCGAAAATTAGTGTACCTTCCAATAAATCATTCATTACATTGAGCATACATTAATAAGTCCTCTACCGATGACGCAAACACGACCTGGTCATCGGCGTACAAGAGACATTTTGAAAAGACCAATTTAATCAACAATCTTCGTCTTTCAAACAATATTCCATATAAAGATTGAACAGCTACGAGGATGCTACACAGCTCTGCTTTACACCTTTACTGATGCTAAACCAGTCTGAGTACCATAGATCATTTCTTTTCACTTCGTCATTTGCCTATCTAAATCTACGAAGGCGCAGAAAACTATTTTGTTTACAAAAACTTTTCTGTAATCATATGTAAGGAAAAGATCTGATCCATGGAGACATGTTATAAGCTGTTAGCAAATTTTGAACTGAACCAGTCTTTAAATTGGCATTTCACGATATTTGACTTTTGACAGTTTATAAACTGTCGAAATCAAATTGCGAACTGGTAATTTGCTTGAGTTATTACGTTAAAATTAAAGATAAAATGGAAGTTACGTTAGGATCGATATGTTGAAGACGATAGTTCTTTCTATTTATATAAAAAAAAATTAGATAGATCAAAGGAAAAATATGTTTAACATGATACGTAAAATTGTTAATGATTCGGTCCTACTATAAATTGGTGAACTGTACAATAGGTCGGTGACATAATGCACCTACCTGTAATAAAGGTTGCTGCAGCGTCTGGGCGAAAATAGTGGTACATCTACTTTGAGTAGGACTTCGGATCTCACATCTCTTTCAGTAAGACCCCATCCGGCCACAGTTCCCCTTTCACCATATATTTCCATTTCTAGTAGCGCTTTTGTCACTGGTAGGCATATCACACCAGCGTTTTCTAAGAACACGAAAAAGTCCAAATGAAAAATACAACATTAAAAGAGCCCGCAACAACATCTGTTGCACGAATGGGCCGGCTCGACCGGTGAAATACCACGACCTTACAAAGGACAGGCATAAAGTAGATGTATGTCTGCGTTTCGTCTGATGAGTGGGGAGTCAGAGTCCCTATTCCCTCCGCCCCCTTTGATAGTAGCATGACAGTGCGATTTAAAGAATGTTTACTCAGGAGGGTACTAAAGTTTTGGATGATTTTGGAGAATCTCTTTTCGGGCGTTTGCGCAGGCTGCCCTGCGTATTCTGGGGAGGGAAAAATTCCGCTCGCTGATGCAGTTCGTGCAATATGACTCGTTTCGCGTTGTACAAAAATGCACACATTGACAAGTTTCACTTATAACATTCGAACTGCAATGCATACTAACATTAGTTTGTATTTTGTTTACTTTGGAGCTGTTATTCGCACCCTTCCCAAACAAACACGATGTCATTTTTGAGAAAAATAGTCTAAGGATACAGTAGGCAGACTAACTGCAGGACTCAATTTCAAGTCAATCGGTTAAAAATTATAACATCGAGGTAAAATTCTATGACCGCGAATTGACCTGTACCTTCACTATATTATTTTGGATCGTGTATGTGTATAAGTATGAATATAGAAGATCCGAGAGAGGTGTGCCAGGATCGCACCAAATGAAAATACATTATCTCTGCCTACCCCTCTGGGCGTGAGCGCATATTTATTGTTTATTGCATTTATTAATACAAAAACTCTCGCTCGTTCTTCATTTTTCAAAACGATTTTCGTATTTTAACACACAAAACTACGTAAGGAAAAGTAGTTTTTAGAGTTTTCGAACGTATTACAACATGTATGACTACCACTTACCGTTCAAAATGGAGCATTTCTTTATTTTGTGTTATGTTCAAAAAGAAGGAGGTTATCAATTCGATAGGTTTTTTTATGTATGTACATTGATTACTCCGTGATTTATGATCCGATTTCGATTATTCTTTTTTTGTTTGACAGCTAGTGCTTGCCATTTGGTCCCATTTACTACTTTGATTTTTTTATTCAAGATCAGACCTGTAGTATTTGAGTTATTCTTAATAATGCATAATATGGCAACGCTGAGTTTTACTTTCTTGGCTTACGTAGGCTAAACTATAGGACTTACATTAAAATGATGTATAAAATATTTGTAGCCCTTTAAATAAACTAAATAAAAGTCCGCGGTGACATATAGCTATCTTGTATGGTTGTCTCACATTAACCATTTTTTTTCTTAGGAAACATTAATTAAAACGCATACGCCACTTACTACGCTATTATTCGTGTTCGGTATGAATCCTTATCCATTTAAAAGTGTTAATTATGAAGATATGTTAATGTAAATTGTAATTGCCCTTTGAACTATATCATTCTGCAAATCGTTTAGAAGATATCAAGAGATTAAACCACAAAGTAAGTAAAAACTACGCGCAAGTGATTTTAAAAGTCGCGCAGTAGGGGGCTAGGCTTAGCGATGTATTTAGTATTGCCTGTCGATGCTTTCGAATAGGAAGTTTTGTTAAGTTACGGCGAATTTCTTTCTATTTGTTTTCATGTATTATAGACAGTAAAAAAAAAATAACTACGTTTAAAAAACTGACTTCAAAAACTAAAAAGTACAAAATAACTCAATAAAGATTTAATTGAATACACCTCTTATACAAACTGAATACCTTTAATATTCATAAAATACTATTATTTGTATGTGCTAGCTATTAATAGGTTTGAAGTCGGTGCCAAGCCCTAAACAAAATAAACCTAATATTATAAACAGCTTACTTACTGTAATGATATTCCTACACTAAAGATTAAACGTATATTAACCTTTAGGACAATGAGAATTAATGTGAAACAGATGAAAACTTTAAGATATATTAAACCTATATTATTCGTATATATGAATATATTTGTGGCCCTGAAAAGGACCTTTTGGTTTGCTGATTGTGTGACGAGCACACAACACGACTGTTTTAGACAAACTAATAATAGAATTAAGTAATAATGAATACCTACAATTATTTGTTCTAGACGAAGCTATCCCGCTCAAAGTCACGCGCGGCGAGTGAAGGTACCTACTATTATATTTGGCTTGGCACCGACTCGAAACCTTTTAATAGGTAGCACATACAAATAAGAGTATTTTATGAACATTTAAGGTATTCGGTTTGTATAAGAGGTGTATTCAATTAAATCTTTATGAAGTTATTTTGTACTTTTTAGTTTTTGAAGTCGGTTTTTTTTAAACTAGTCTTTTTTATTTTAAAATGTCAGACTTATTTACTGTGTGAATGTATGAAACACATTTTATTTATTTTCTGAGAAATGAAAAAGGAATGTTAAAAAAGGCAATTTTCTCTCATTATAAAAATTCTAGTAAATGTGCACTAGGTCTTATCGGTCATAGAATCCAGCCTATATCTGGACTATAAAATATCATTGTATAGAATAGAGCAAATTTTATTTAATAGACGATTTTTCAGATATGTCAAAATAATGTAAAAGCATTGCGTAAAAAGTTTCATTAAAATCTAAAACCATGCCAAAAGCTTCGGGGGCCGGGCCGTCCTCTTTGGACATTATTAGTTATTATGTTGTAGCGTTTAGTAATTACCATGTCTCAAAGATTTCATCGAGAATTTTGACACAGACATACGTTGTACATACGCAATGCAAGGGTTTAAATATTATACATTAAATTAATTATTTTTAATTTTTTGTTTTACTTACTGGGAGCAAGATTGACGGTTTCATTGAGGCGTAAAAGACCGATGTCGTTTATATAGACTGGGTGTCGATTAAAATATTCGTGATAGATCTGCTCTGATACATTGATCTCCTGCGAAAAACGAAACAAAGTAGGTAAGCAAATAGCCTCCCCTCCCTCGGAACTCTCTCCCTTCATCATTTTGATACCGGTTGCATAAGAGCCGACATAGAACGACTCATATCCTTATTTACTTTGTACTTCTGTGTCGTCTATTAGAAATTAGTGAAGCGCTACGCGGCATAAATGTGTAATTGAAAAAAATTACGTGAAAAACTTTATAATGTTTGTATGATTTGAACTAAGTAATCGTTATACCTGATAGTAAGATTCACATTCGATGTGTTTTCCATGTCCTGTACAATCTGGATTTCTGCCGATATCATATTCTCCAATCCGGACTTTTGCGACGTCCAAATCCTGGATGCAGTGTGCTGCGGTTAGCACGTACCTTGAGTTAATCAAGGAACCACCACAGTTCATTATCATATCACCAGCACTTGCTACATGGGAAAGCATTGCAATTATGTATTTGTGTATATTATATTTATATATTGTGACATGGCCAATTTTGAGCAATTCAGGAAAGCTAAAGGTCGCTCAAAGGCCGATGGAGAGGGCTGAATCTATCTTCGAGATCTTATTAGAATACATAACAAAAGGCGATCCACTGCTCGTTTGCTCCCTTACAAAAAATCAAGATAAGCGACATTGCCCGCCGTCATATTGTTCGTAGGACATACCCCTGGGGTTCTTGCGATGTTGCGAATGGAAAATAGCCTATTGATACTTAAAAATTCTTAAAGATGGCGTTTAATGAGATTTTTCGTCAGAGATATTGTTTTTCAGGAAAAGATACTTCGGAGTAGTAGTAGTATTTTTCGCAAAATAATAAATGTGTGACAAACGACAACGCAGTGCGAAGCTAGCTTTTAACTGAACATTTGTTCGAAACTAAATCGTTATCAGGATCTTATTCCTTCGAAACCACACACAATTGGGGGTCAGAAAACCTTAATTATCACAGAAAATAAGGTTAAATTGCTAAGAACTCACTTCTATGCATGACGATAACCAACCAGGGAAACTCATACAATGCCGCAGTGGTACCTCCGACAATCTTATTTCCTTCTATATCTCCGCATTTGTTCGACAAAAGATCTATATTGGGATGGTTCTCTATTTCATTGTCGTTTTTGTCAAAATTACTTCTTGCAGTCATCTTAAATTCTGAGCAGCAAACCTGTTGACAGAAGATAAAACTACATTTTGTGCTATAGTTAGCGGCTCACCAGATGATATTTTATCTCCGCTATCCATTGACATCCATATCTATTACAAGAGTTAACAGTGAATAAGAGTAAATAAAGAAGGTGAGAAGAAGAGATGGGAAGAGCACGGGACTGTGGCACTTCACTAACCGGTGAAATGTCGTACCTACATGTGAAATATCAAACTATGGGGTGGTGCCACTTCTCCTATCAAACTGGCCCAATCGTACAGCAGATGTTGTTGCTGCTGGTTCAAACGCTATTCCAGTCGCAGTTTGACGTATTCGGGTCCACTGGGAATAGATAGACCAAAACGGCTGGCATTCCAGAGCCCCTGAGGTAATAGTTCTCCAGTTTTGTAGAAGATATGAGGGCGTGCCCGTCTGCGTCTTCATTTACCATTTGTGGGATAGTCAACGATAGCTATCGCTTTCACTTTTCATCAATCAGAAATTCGGTTAGCTCCGAAAACATATTTTTGTTATATTCCAAATACATATACATTTTGGACCAAATATCAAACAAAATAAAAAAAATACTATAAAAAGCGGGCTGTATTTTAGGGAAATTAAATAATCAGTAGTAGGAGGTAGTAATTAAGGTTAGAATGAATAAAATGTTAATAACCTTGTGCTGGTTATTAAAAGAGCCACAATGCGCGCGTCTTAGTATATTCGCAGTCGCATCACTTTTGTCAACTCGTACTCGAACCAGGGCCTCTTTACATTGTCCTATCATCATACAGTCCTCGCAGTTCTCTGTCGATAAATAAAGAGTTTTTATCAAGGTAAACATTTTTTTGATACAATAACAAATTCCACTACTTTTGATCATTTGAATGTTATTGAAACTTTTGAAACTAAAATTTATTTTACTGTAGACTCATTTCATTGACGCAATGAAAATCGGTTACATCTCGGATCCTTGAAGTGTGTAAAAAACGTTCTGTTACTGTTATGCAGTATCTTTTTTCGCGATAGTTACAACTTTTACAATAGATTGCAAAAAACGTGAAAAAACAATTAAACAAAAATAAAACCTGTGTTTGGTAGCGATCGGATCAACATATTTAGTGGTACCCAGGCGAAGCCCGGGTGGGTCACTAATATAGTATAAAGTTCATTTGTAAAATGCTTTAAGGCATCCTTGTATATTGGTATTTCCTTAGCTGACGCGGACACCGAGTCCAAAAATAAATATGATTAAGAATTGATTCCTATGTTTAATTGCGTCAAATTATTTGATACTTTTAAGTGCATTTGTTATTTTTAAATATAGTTTTTTTGAAGTCGGTTTTGTTTTTGTTTAAAAGTTTCATATTATAGATATGTTATATTCATAAAAAATCACCAGTCAAAAGTGTTCCAGAGATGTGACAGCAAATTCATTTTTATGTAGTTTACATCTTTTAAGTTATTTTTATCGGGTCGAGTTTTTCGTTTTTAAATTAAGTTTCTTATAACTGATAACCTCGTATTTCAATATTATTTGTTTACTTACTAAAACTTGCAGTTGAAATTCTTATTAACAACACTCCAAGGAATACTGTAGGAAGTAACACCATTTTGATTCACACGCCTATGTCTGTCGAGCTTGGCCTCACAACTATTCAAAACGAATATCGATAGCTTCTTATCTTCCTGAAATAATAACATTGATGTCACATGGAATTACCCAATCGTTGCGTTTACGTAAAATAATTGGACATAACAACAATATAATTAATTATAACCAATTCATAAATACATATTGGTTACGTTTTAAAATGTTTTGCTAGCATTTTCTCCAAATTAATTTATTAGTATTGAAAATATTGGTATCATCTGTCGGCAAGATCTATAGGAATGTTTCCTACGTGGAGGATAAAAGATAGAAGTGAAAAGGTAGTGTGGCAAAGGAAAAGAACATGCTCTCCAATTATGAGTACCTTAAAATCATACAGGAATTATGTGTGGTCGTGGTAATTCGGTAAGTGTTTGTCACGTAAGTGTAAATGTAAACACATGTCGTAAGCTAGACCTAGCATAGACTAGCATAGATCAGTTGGGACGTTTTCGAGTCTTCACTTTTCATATCAATACGAAGGTTCTGAAGTTTTAAATACGTGTGAAATATAGATACAATAAGATAATATTTTAAGTTCCTTAAATTTAAGTTTTGAGACTGAACCATAAAAAAAACTCTTTTTATAAGAATAATAAGAAACTACCCCAGGGTACCGATGCTACTGGTATTGGAGAATCCTCCTCCGCGCGTCTGCGCCTGAATTCCCGCTTGGAGTCTGGGCGTAAGCGCCCGTAAGCTGCCCTGCGTATTCTGGGCACCATCCCGCTCGTCGCTGGAGCTCGGGGCAAACGCAGGAAACACCTCGCGGCATCCTCTACTTCTCGTTTTGCGGGCACTCCCCTGGTTGCCACAGCCAGTATCGGTATTCTCGGCGTTGACATATAAAGTGACCTTCGGTTTCGCGGTCACTTGGAAGACAAGGCCAAGTTGGCCTCTAAAAAGCTGGGTGTACTCAGTAGAGCGAAGCAGTATTTCCAACCGGGCCA
>JWHW01028696.1:151685-166016 GCA_000931545.1 Papilio glaucus | reverse complement strand
AGAAATATAGCTAATTAAATGTTTTTTTAGAGCTCGATTACAACATATTACATCGTCATACTGTGTCGAACATATTAGTTCGACACAGTATCTACTGCCTACGCAAATGTTTTAACAGACAATCTCCAAATCACAATACCAAAAAAGGTAATTTTGGAATACCAATTTCCTTTTACGAAAGCCATTTGAAACCTAATATTTTTAAAGTGACCGTTTGGATGTTTATCATTCTATCGGTGTATATGATTAAACTATCGGTGGCCGTGTGGGTGGGTATTGGGCGTAGGATTTAATTCTTAACGGTTATTTTACAAATTCTCGTTTATTAATTATTGAAATTAAAGAATTTCATCGATTTCAAAAAGCGAAAATGGCCACCTTTTACTTAGGTATTGCCAACTAGCTAGTAACCGACTGACTTAATGAAGCAAATAATGAAATCAATTGAATACCAATTTCTAAAGGATTTAATCATTAAACAAATTATCTGTACTACGTATTCGTATAGAAATTAAAACTGTCGATTTAATTAATGGTCGGTGTCACAAACATTTTGATGTTTTTTAGCTGATAATGTTCTACGTTTTCTATTCAAAATAATATTTGACGTGTTCTTAACCATAATTTGTACATTAGAAGAGTTGAACTTGAGCAAATGTCTTGCCTAGCCCTAAACGACAGTGACAATCAGTGACGGATCCAGTATTGACATTTGGTGGAGGGGAGACCCCATTTTGGGGATAGGGGCTTAACTCCTGCTCCACCTGCATCCGCCAATGGTGATAATATTCGAGAAAACTTGTTATGGTTAGTTTAATTTATAGTTTTTTGTTAAATGATCTGTAAATAGCACTTTGGTGTTTAAAAACGTCTTATAAGATATAGTAGACAAAACAATTTTCTTGTATGGCAACAATTTTAAAGTAATATTTTTCGTTTGTAATATCTATTTTCTTTATAATATCAGTACATCTGGATAATAATACCTACCTACTAACGATATCAATGTCTTTATCATTTTGTTTTTAACCCATGAAATAAGGTTCCGTGCGTTCATTCCTTTATGTGAGTCATTGGCAGAATATCAAAAAAATGAAAGTCTTTCACGATCGTGTTTATGGCACCGACAGCTGACAAAGGAAAAATGCATTTGGATTTTCGATTACAACGAACCCGTCTGCGGGAAGTCATTTTTTAACTTGATTTCGAACAACTGCAACCGGCCAGTGCGTCTCGGAAATTACTAGTGCGTTGTAGGTATTTTTATTTCCCATTTGTAACATAATCTGTATAAAACTTTTTTGACAATGGCAGCTTTTAATCTAGTTTTTTTGCTTGTCAGTTCAACTATTATAGTTAGGTACATTTGGCAATGTATATTATTGTTTGTTTTTTCATTATTTTTTATTGTTATAGCTAGTTCTCCTATATTTTGAATAGTCATGATGATCAATTTAAGAGATTGTTTGTTCTTGTTCGTGAATCTGTCTCGAGTTCTCCCTGAATTAGGTTGTTTCTCCTTCATTGCTTCCTGTTGACTATCTGATACGATTTTTTTATAGAATAATGTAGAACGAGCAAGCGGATCACTTGACGCTAAGTGACCGCCACCCATAGGCATCCGCAACAAGCAAATAAATCACAGATGCGTTGCTTACCTTTAACGGACAGATGAGGTGATAGAGAGGAAAAAGGATATTTAAAAAAAATGGATTCCTTTCCCCCATAATACCCTGCCCTTCCAATCCTATTCCCATTCCTATCCTGAAAGACTCGAATTGGGCCTCCGGCACCTCACTCACTACGCGAAACGCACGAGCATACTTCTACGTCACGCTTGTCTTCTCTGAGGTCGCGGTATTTTGCCGCCGATTCGTGCAACAGATGTTGTTGCGGGCTGTACCGCTGAATTTATTAGGTATTTACCACGTCTGTTTTCTCTTTTATTTTGGCTTTGGCGGGCACGTTAGCGTGGTTAGTAAGATACTTGCTTTTCACGCCGCAGCTCCGTAGGTTCGATTCCCTGCCAGGACAGACATTTATGTGTATGAACATGTCTGTTTGTCCTAAGTCTGGGTGCAATTAGGTATCTATTTAAGTATGTATTTACAAAAGAAAAGTGGTATATGTAGTATATCAGTTATCTGGTTTCCATACAACAAGCTCTGCATAGTTTGGGATCAGATAGCCGTGTGTGAATAATGCCCAGGATATTTTTATGCATTGCAGTAATTTAAATGATATAATAAATACTTCGTTGTAGTTAGTATCGTTAACAAAAGCGACTAACTATATAGTATCTATTTAATAACGACATTATTATACACATTTTGCCATATGTGGGTAATAAATATTATTCCTGAGAATCTTACAAGTAATATTTGCACTTAAAAAGCTTCAGCTTAGATTGCCTGCATAAGATAATATCATTAGCATTTACTTATACAACAGGTTTTCTAGATCTTAGCTATTACAAAACATCGGAATGTCCAGTTGGTGTGCATTTTTTTAACTAATTTAAATATCACACGTATGATGTTACGTATCATTCTGGTTATATTTTCTTTTTTTTTTAAATAAATTCATTTGAGCATCCTCGCTGGAGTGAAGTCTGATGCAAAATAAATATTTAATTATCTAGATCCCGGAAACGTCAGTATCTATTATTATTTTTTACTGTTATCTATATTTATTACACATGCATATAATATAGTCAGTATGCTTCTGTACAACGTCTTCCTTTTATATATAACAAACATTCTTAAGAATAAAATTATACATGTCAGCCAAAAGTGATCAATTTTGTTGAAGTCAGACGTATTTAACTTTTGTTATTATTTTACTGAGTCTATTAGGTTTCAAAGTATGGTTATACCAATACGTGAACAATGCTCCTTTCTTATACGGAACACAATAAGTTACGAAACGATGTGGTCGCCGATTAACGCGAAAAACCGCGGGAGAGGCCTACGATTGTGACACGTGGGAACATACGGGCCAATGTTGTGTGGAAATCTCAGGCGAATACACGGCAATTACGAGAGAATTGCTTCTGTTTGTGCAAGCAAAATGAGCACTTATTTGTAGCATAAATTGATGTACTTAGCTTAATGACTACAAAACATTCGATAAGATTTTTTTAGAGATGTCACGATAATCGAGTTAGACTACGAAGTGATTACATTACTCTCAATCATTGCAGTTGCAATCATGATGTTGTCGGACATAAATCAACATATTTAGAAATACAATATAAAATGAATATAGCCGTAATTTAAAACCAAAAATGCAAAAATCGCATGTAATATATATTTACAAGAAATTGAGATATTAAGAAAATAGTTTGAAAAAAATTCTGCACGTGATATATAAAATATGCTTTCCATTTTTTAAAATGTTGATTCGACGTAATGTACTGTTCGGATTTATCATATATTTGTTGGAAGGAGGATTTATTTAGTGTAAGCTTAAAGACGCATTGTCCGGGTGGCCGCATTTGCCAGCAAATAACGCACGCACACATTTTCAACACATTTTTGTACAGGTTTATAGTAATTGTAACGTTATTTACCGATTACCAATTGTGTGGTATGCCGATAATGAAAAGTTAATATTACATCTATGCTAATGAACATGATATAAAATCAATACAAAAACTATAACCCAGTTTCCCTTAACTATGGGAAGATGAAGCTGTGAAGAAATCGGCCCAGTTCTGCAGAGATGCGATTTCACGTCGGCTTATTATGTTAACTGGGTTTGTGAGCCCGACTGCTGTGTTATTAAATCGCAACTTCGACGCTTTTCAAGCGCCTCAATGGATTCCCGGATGTTTCTGCGAAAGTGTATTAATATAAGATGTAGTGTAGATTCGTTTGTCATTTAATTATTTCATATTAACTCCTATTCTAGAATTAGAAATAGATAAAGAAAAAAAAGTGCTTGTATGCTCCAGTGATAAGGGATATTGAATGAATAAATGAAGAAAGAGTTATTTGGAAAAAGTGGTACGATGATATTGTATACGGGAAGAGATTGTATATCTAGGCTATCTAACTGACGTGTTGGGATTGCGCATTATATAAATCCATAATCTTTTCCACTTCACTATCTATCTACTATCTTTTGTATAGGGTAAAGTGGACTGAGAAATTATTTTATTCTCCAAACACTATATTTGAGACACTATTTTGAGTTCCATATGTTGAGTGAGATACGATATCATACAATACTATTCTGGCACAAGCAGCTGGTTAAATTAAACTCCCGATATGCAACTTAGAAGCCAATAATATTGACGATTAGGTAAATGATAAGTGTAAAGAAGTTCTTGAAGGTTTTACAACTCAGATGGTTCAATGCCATGACAAGATCGCCGCGTCGTCGACCTTGAGAAGGTATTATGAACAAATCGCGTTGATCGTATCCATGTACTGACCGTGACTTTACGTGATTGAAAAGAAAAGAAGAAATATATGTAAATACTTAACTGCTTTTATAGGACATGGTAGTTTTAATAAAAAAATATGGACGGGCAAGCATATCAAGTTATTTCCATTGAGCTCTTATAGAGTTTCTAGAAAGACAGACAGAAGAAAAAAGGCACCGGTCCGTTATTACTACACTCAACTCATTTAACTCATTTTAAGAAGCCGGTTGAGAGTCCCAAATGCAAATCTGACCTTGAATATTACTAGATCATTAAAACAGTTTCCATTAAATGTTATTTTTGATTGAAGAATATGAATTTCTGATATTAATATCACAATAGTATTGGCGGAAAGTAATTGATAACAAACCTCTATTTACTATTGTTCATTTGCAATATTTATATTTCGATAATAACGATGAAAATCTATGTTTATTAGTTATTAAAACATCTATTCACAATATAAATATTTGTTATTTCACAATAATATAAATTGAGATTTGTTATTGCACTTAAATAATCCATTATATTATTCAAACCTATTTAAGAGGAATCGCTTGATTTTCTATTCAGTCAATAGTACGAACGTTTTATTGACTAGAATAAAACTAACTCGCGACGATCAAGTGGAATGTCTAAAGTGGCTCGTAATTTAATGGAAAGGTTTTTAGGTAAGGTATTTTAATTTATTTTACTTATGTAAATATAAATAGGTGTTCTAGACGTGTTCCTCCATCTACTGTTGATGTTCATTGAGATTAACTTTACGAGTTATGTTTTCCATGGACCATAAAAGAAATTCTCTTTAATTTTTTGTGTTTTATTCGACTTTCATAAAACGAAATATTATTGTATATTATGGAATGCTTGTATGGAAATGTTGACCGACCATTTTATACCCACTAGTCCTCTTTCTTCGTTTAATTTGTAACGTTAATTATATTTACAGTACTTTCATTAGGATGTTAAGTTGTTAGAAAGTTTCGTTTACAATGGCCTATCATGATGTTCTCCAGAAAAAATAATTACATTATTGTGTCTCACAATGTTCAACCACAACTAGTTTGGAGCAAATCTCGTATAACGTTTTATAACGGCTCTTCGTCTTCAACACCGGTAATTTGTGGACTATATTTGCTGCAAAATATATTTTTAGGGTTCCGTACCCAAAGGGTAAAACGGGAACCCTATTACTAAGACTCCGCTGTCTGACTATCTATCTGTCAGTCTATCCGTCCGTCAGCAGGCTTTAACTCATGAACTGTGTGTGATGTGATAGTTATATAGTTGACATATTCACAGATGATGTATTTCTGGTGCCGCTATAACAAAAAACAATATAAACTAAATATTTAAGGTTATTCTCATAGCTCGGTTTTGGTCGATATCGATAACATCGGCAACAGATAGACGCTTGAAATATTCACAAAATATTGAGTTATATTATTCACTTTAAAAATAAATATATATTTTTTAAATTGAAATAAAATTATTATTTGATGGGGCTCCCATACAAAAGATTTTTTTGCCGTTTTTAAAGATTATGGTACGGAACCCTTCGTGCGCGAGTCTGACTCGCACTTGGCCGGTTTTTTTATTACTAGCTTACAGTCAGTTACTTTAATGATTTCACGGAAATGACTGTAAAATATAATTTGATGGCACGATTGAAAGTACGGTATCAATATTTCATTTGTGTTATCAAATTTCAAATTACAAACACCAATATATTGCTGCTTATCTTTTGTCTTATTCCTTTTTTAATATTTATAAGTTTTTCTTTTTCTTTATGGTATCGTCTGATTTCACTCACATCTTATAAGTGAAATAGGTTACAAAAAAGAAAACAATTGGTTTAAAATACTACAATAAAGTATATAAGAACTCTAGGAGTGACAACAGCAGTGAAAGCTCTAAACAGGTGGGAAGGCGCGATAATAATTTAATTATAAATAAATAATACGCAAATAATCAATCAAAAATAAACCCTCGTGTGTTAACAAACAATAAAATCCAAAATTGAATACAACAAGGATAAACGAAAGAAAGTTCGTCGAAACTGTTCCAAATCCAAATAAGCGTATTGCTGACGCGTGTTACTGACGCATGTTGAGTATGTCGATCACGCGAACCTAAGTTTTTCCCTACCATAAATAGTCTCAAGCGGCTAAAGAAGTTTTCGCTTCAAAAAAATCAACATATAACAGACAGCAAAGATGAACGAAAAGAATAGATTGAATTCGAGAAAACTATTTAGTTTAAGGCAAAAACATATGGAGCCATCTAGTCCACATAGCGAGAGCCAGGTAGCCAACAATAGAAGAACACAATACAGAGCATTACTTATATGCTAACGGTGAAATTTACCCACTTCTAGTCCACATATTCAGACTCCATTGTATTACATTGAAGGTCAAGTAAAGGCAGTCAAACGCGAAGTGTTTTACGTCTGCACTTTCTTTCGCCTTAATAACTTTATGACTCTTTGTATTCCTACATAGCGTGTTAAACTGTATAAGGCGTTTACAATTAATATACGAGTATACTTTCTTACATTATCGCACTAAAATTTCTCTTTCGTTTTATTAAATGTCGAAAAAGATGTCTTATAGAAAGTGTCCAATTACCTAATATTTAATAATCAATGTCACCGAACCGACATTCTCCGTAAAATTGCAAACTTTAAGTGGCAGTGGCCCAGACACATTGCTCGCAGAACGGTTGACCGATGAAGCTCAAAGGTCTTAGAAAGGCGGCAACGTACAGGTCGACGCCGCGTAGGTAGACCTCCCATCTATGTTGGTCTGGTCAAGGTTGCGGGAGCCCACGAGATGAACATAGGCAGGGGATCAATCTTTGTGGCGATCAATGGACTACTAATATACAAAGATATAGTAAACATATATTTTTCCCAATAAGACATCTGGGATAATAATTGTAATTGATCAGTACTACAGCGGTAGCAGACGATGCATGAAAAGGACTCTACTAAGAGCTCTCCTATGAGGCTGGCGTGAATGCAAAAGTCTGGCATGAGGGACATAAATTTAGGGTTACGATTTTAAGATGTGATGAACTTTATTCAAAAGTGCAACTCGTTAGCATAGTTTGTTAGCGTAATCGTCTGTGTTCTTCACAGGTTATGTCGACTTTTGCTTCATAAGTTTATAAAAAAGGCCCAACCATCTAAATTTGTTGTTCTTATTGATTTGTAATGCGAAGAAACCCTGTAAATGTCACACTCAGCGTAAGCTAGTTGTTTGCTCGTTCGATTTCGCACCGCTGCTGTTGCGCAAGAGTGTTGCTACTTACGTTACGATCCTTTTTTTGTGTTATTATGGCTTCGACCTGCGTTATGAAATTATAATTGGCCATCGTAATACTACATACATACTATACTACATATTTGGTTCACATTAGAAGTTTATGAATGGTGTTATAGTTCGTCGAATAATAAACAAAACGTCGGAAATCGTTTGATGAAAATGTTTGGTAACCCTTGTTATTTTTTTAGTTATTCCTAATATAATATAAATGTTAAACATAAATGTTTTTGAAAAAAGATGGATGGACGTTTGTTATTCATTCACGCATTAATGTGTAAATACATATATGCAATTCAAATTGACTAAAATTACCCCAACAAGAAAGCACTCGTGCTCGTATAACTTAGAGGAGTAGGTAGAGATTATGGATTGGACTATTGGTCACGATTCTAGTACACCACTTTCGCTTCTTCTACATCCATACATCTATGGAGACATAGTCGTCGGTTCGGGTATCACATTGCCTTAATGCTAGTCACTATAACATCATTTAGGACGTCCCCTATATTGCTGTTTGTAATATAACTTTTGCGAATAAATTTGCTTTGTCTTCTCTTTCGTTTATGGAACCATGGAAGCAAACCTTCATCAATTTTAGCCGAAACGTCTTCTTTACAATGCTAAAGTGTTCTAATATTGTATTTGTATATCTTATGCATGGATATATTTTAAGTAATATTGTAGATCACTTATATATTTGATACGTTACGACTGTCGAAAGTGAATGCATGTTTACATGATTCATAAACAGTTACAAAAAACAACGCCCGTTCCCATTGTTGTCTTCTTCGTTACGTAAGTGAAACTAAGTTTGATGACCTAATCGTGCGCTGGGTGCTTTTTATATCGTCGAATAAAAAAACTGTCTGGCTAACGTGACACATATTCGTAACGTTCCTTTAATTAGTCTTTTTGCCATTAATAAGCTTCAGTAAGTAGAGAAGGTTTATAGATTCCGTCTTCATAGGCAACAGATTACAGTGGTAGAGCCCGCAACATCTGTTGCTCAAATGTACCGGCTCGACCGGTGAAATACCACGACCTCACAGAAGTCACGAGTGAAGAAGTATTCTGCGTTTCGCATTACAGTCCTCTTTCTAATGAGTCCCCCTTCGTTCACTAGGTATCAACGCTTCTGCACCTCATTAGCTTGTTGGATATTGCCACGCGTCACTTAACATCAAGCGAATGGCTCGTTTGCAACCTTTTTTCAAGAAAAAATACTGAAACTGTAGAAATTAACAATATAGACGTCGTTCAAATGCTTTCGTTTTATATGTTGAATTTTAACGTGACGCACGTGACTGAGATAAACAGGCATACATTACGGATTTCCATTTCGCGCGATGCTGGGACATTATGAGTGGTATTAAAATATGTAAATTTCTTTTAGTTATATTTTATTATAAAATAATAAAGCTAATCTTTTGGCAGGAAAGAGACCTTATACAGTGAGGGCCCGTTTCGCAATGTCCAAGTAAAGTCGTGAATAAACTACTTACAACTTATCTGTCGAATAAAGTCATTATGGCGTTTCACAATCTCCAAATAAGCTTAAATGGTTAATAAAATGCAAATTAAATTATAGGTTGGATCATCCGTCAGCTAAGGTTGTTATTGGGTGGTTATAGTTATTTGACAGATTATTTATATCTTTGAAATTTGCCTTTCGTTTCCTTTCAACAAAAATAATAGATTTCTAAAAAATGCTTTTTTGTATTATTAAATTTTTTGCAAAATATGCTTTAAAAGTATATCAAGTATATAGACACTTTACTCAGACGTAATGCATCACGACCTTAGTATCAATTAACAGTATTGTGCACATTTAAAATACTGTTATGTTGAATACCAATATTACCAACGGTCCCATTGTCATCAAACAAAGTAGCAAATATACATAATGAATTTATTACGCGGTCTACGGTGAACAGCGTAGTAAAGCCTCCATGTGTCATAATAATAGATTCAATTATACCTCGCAGTACAACGACACCTTCAGGTGTTGGTAAAATGCGAACCGGTAAATTTCGAATTTGGAACATTCGATATTCCAAATTATATTGTCTGTGATAAATCGTACGTATTCGTGATAGTTATACCTTTCGTGAAAATCGTTGAAGATATCTAATAAACTATGTATAAAACTGTTGAAGTTAAACAAATTGTTCTTATCTTATTAATGAAAATCTAGCAAGTTAAGAAGCGTTATTGTAAATTTTGTGAAATAATGAATCAAGCAATGTTTAAAGTAGCTACGACATTAAAAAGTCTCTAGTAACGATACGTGTAAAAATCTTATTTTTATTGTCAATAAAAATAATATGGAAATATGTTGTTTGGCAACTAAATAATTTCTTACAAGTTTAGGAAACTCCCAATACTAAAATTCTATTTATGTTAGAATGATAATATTTGACATAATTGGCTTTATCGTGTTATTGTTACTGATTAAAAACAAAACGTAATTTTAAAATATTACAACCTAATTAATAAACAATTGTGTAGATTACAAACCAATAAGTCTTAACAGCTTTATTTTCAGTATAAAGTGAAAAAAAAATGTTTAGTAAAAAGACAACAAGTAACCTTACATTGTTTACATGTTTATGCGGGTGTTGAATAAAGAATACGCCGCTGTTTCCACAGATAATGTATAATTTAAATTAGTATAGACAATATGTTTTTAAGGAGAATTTTTATTAAATGATTTTTTTTAATTAAATTCTGTTGATATAATATAAAATCTGTCGAAATGTATATAAGACTTTGAGTTTACTTGAATATACAATACAATAGATTTTTTCGACAATCCGTAACATTTGCCCAAATTTAAAAACGATGTACAAGGAACAGATGAAGTTATTTTAGGGCTCGGTGAAAAATTAATATGTGATAGATACATACATATTTTTTATAACTTCCTGTCTTGATGGAAGTGATAACTTCTTTATCCGCGTTATACGATATTTGGTAGGGGACAATCTTATAGGATCGCATGAACAATGTGCTCAATATACGTCAGCAACACGCGTCGGGAATATGCTTATTTGAATTTGGAACAGTTTTGACGAACTTTTTTTTTCTTGCATTCAATTTTGAATTTTTTAACACACAAGGGTTAATTTTTGTTGATTATTTATTTATTTTTGGCGGCTTCCCACCTGTTTGAGTTTTCACTTCTGTCTGCAGTCCTTACGACTGCCTGTGTTTTTTTCTTATATTAATGATGCTAGTCATTATAAAGTTGTCAAGGAATAAAATACGATTAAGATTGAGAATAACGCCATATTGTTTAAAATTATTAAGAACCTAACCTAACTAAAGCGTTTAGTGTTTTTATAGTTTTATTCAAATCATAACTATTATATAATTATTCCAGATGGCGAAGCGGTGATGGCGTTGAGCGTCCGCGCAGTGGTGCTGTGGTGCGCCGTGGTGTTGGCAGTTCTGACCACCGCCGCCACCTACACCGTCGACTGCAACCACGAGTACACAGACTGCGACACGGAAATCAGTGAGCATTACCACTTACATCTTAACAAAGAATCTAAACGTTTCAGATGAGCCTATGAACTCATTCAGAGGGAGGGAAATGATTAGTTGAAGATCGCATATGCCCAAAAGTGGACTGATACAGACATGGATGATGGATTAGATTCCATACAAGAAATATGGTCAAGCTAATGAGCGTTGTAGACATTGTTCTAAAATATAACAAGATTAAAGCCTCATAAGTTGTGTAAGCAGTTTAGTGAAACCGTTCTGATGGTTTTAATTAGTATTAGCAGACTTTCGTTGGTTTGATCTCCACTAATCGTGTTATTATGGAAATAACCGAATTTGCCTACAATTACGCAAACCGTTTGATATTGCACCTTTTCTTGTTATTTAGCTTTATATTTCTTTTGTTTGGAAGACAATCAATGATTAGGCTTAGATATCAAATGGTGGACATAAAACGTTTTTTTTGTCGTCACCACACCCGCAGCAACGAGAAAAATAAACAACGAGTGCATTATTTACCATTATTTACTAGCGTTATATAAAACTTTATATTTAAAGATGTAAACTTACAAATGTGGTCAAGATTACGCGAAACTAAAAATCAGATATTGTCTTGATTACCTTATGTTTTATAAGTGGCAAACGAGCAACGGGTTGCCTAAAGTTAAATAATGCCCTGCCGGCCTTACGCTATTTTCTTGAAGAACCTTAATTGGTTTGGAAATACCGCTGGCAACAGATTATTCCACTTATGTTGTATACTTTTATTTTTGAAATTGATTAACCCTGATTTGTAAACCACAGAACAGACTGACGAGGTGCATCTTTCTTTCTGTTAAGTCTCGTAGTGGAATCGAACTTTTTTTGGGACTTTGAACTTGTAATAAAGTCATTGGAAAGTAATTGCGGTTCTTGTCCGTTCCTTTTCCGGGCATCTCTGTTTTTAGTTTAAGTGACACCTGCGATAAACTGGTTCGTTTTTGCGACTGCGGTTCATTTTATAAGTTCCAAGGAGGACTGTTCTGACTGAACTATCCTTAGTGGTCTCCAGTTATTTGCGCTACAACTCATAAGATATAGAGTAGTCTTTTTCTCCTAGAAAAAAAACATGGATGCCAGGCTGCAAGTTAGTTCGCACTTTTTACTAATAATTTGATGCAAAAGGCTTGAACTTGGGGACGGAGTTCAAATGCAATCAGACAAGCGTTAATTATCTATATAATGTATTGGATATATAGACGTTTGTGGAAATCTATAGAAGAGGGTTATGTAGTGCAATGGATAAGTGTCTTAGTGAAATTACCTTAGTTCAGGTTATATTACAGTACGGCCTAAGATTAAGTGCATTTGCGTCAATGTTTTGAAACAATCTAAAACGGTCTGTCTATGAGCGATACATTCGCGTCTATTGTGTTCGTTGTTTTGATAACAACAAATGAAGTCAGTTTAAACATGACACTATGTTAGCGAGCATCTAGCTCTCTCTTTCGGATTAAGAAGCTTACCTTGTCAATGAGACAAAAAAAAAGATATATACGGTGATTTAACGCGAGTCGACATCAACCAAAATGGGTCACTCGACGACCCGTCTGTCATAGATTGCCGACCCCTGGCTTGAATCAACTAAAACGCCATTCATCGTCAACTTTATCAGTCCAACTTACACTTTACCAGAGTGATAAAAGTCTTCTTTACAGTGCAATACCGGCGCTATTATAAGGATATTTAGTTCGACGTGGAAATCAGTCAATCAGTCAGTCCTCAGGACCGTTGTATTGATCATCATCGTCATCTAAAGAACGTCAGCTGTTGAAAATAGCCGTCCCACAAAAATTGCCATAAGATTGGTCTATGCCATATATCATAAGCTCTTGCCTCCGTCATCCAGACCCCCACATCTTTAATATCGCCGACCTTGTGGGATGCATATCAATGTTGCGTCATGCTCGTAGCCACCATTCTAGAATCTTTTGGCCCATCCACCTATTCTACCAGCGATGTGCATCCATTGCCAGGTGCTTTGATAAAGTCTATCTACGGGCTAATATTTTAAACTAAGATTTACAAGACGTAAGAAGTTCTTGCTATTACTAATACATACTTGATGAAGTAAATCATCCGCAATAATAATGTATGTCTATGGAGCCAATAAATTACCTTACACTGCAATTTATCTTATTTTAATGAATTTATAAAAATTAAAAGCTGTTTTTATTATGATGTAATAAACATAAGACTAAAATCAAGTATTAATTAAATAACAAGCAATCTTAACATATGCAGTGTAACTTTACAATCGCAAAGGTCAGCGGGTCAATGGCAAAAACACGAGGAAAACCGGAATTCTTTACAGTTAGCATATCTTACATAGCCATCGATAATTTTACACTACGGTAAAAACGGCTCATTTTATAGTCTTGTTTTCTTACTGGACACAACTGAATCTATATTAAGAAGAATGTAATTGAAGAAGTATCTGATTGATATATGAACGCACAGCCCTAACTACTGGACCTAGAGACTTGATTTGCACATAAATGTCTGTTATTACGTAGGCGATCACTATAAAAGGAATTTTCTAAATTCATCCACTAAAAGTCTAAAGAAAGACATAAAAAGGACCTACTCTTGCGAGCTGGGACACTTAGCAAGTTTGCAACTGTGGTCCCACTCCCCTCTAAAGAGATTCAAACTAAGAAACTAAGCAAATATAGCAATTGCTATTACCGTTATATAAACCTTGTATAAAATACGTCATAGATTGAATGGCTATTACGATACCACGAATAAAATGTATGTTTTTTTTCTGTATTTTAGATTTCAGAACAAGAAATTGTTTAATGTATTGTAGCTGATATTAAAACTTTTGTTTGTAAGTTAGCTTACACATAATAATCCTCATAGCTCACTATTTAGGTACGCGTTTATTCAATATATAATATACTCTACGCCAGTGATTTTTGTTGCGGCACATATTTAACGATTTAAAATTAGGCGGCACACATTTAACGATTTAAAAATTTGGCGGCACACAAAGAAAAAGATAAAAACTATTTACTTATAATATAA
>JWHW01028696.1:106743-148302 GCA_000931545.1 Papilio glaucus | reverse complement strand
CCATTTTTATGATTTGATTACAATAAAAAAAAGAAACATTTTTGCCATATTTTCTAGTGAATAAGTTTAAAAGAGAACGGAACATGCTAAAGTCTAGTCAGAACTCAGTAAGTGCTGTTATTTCGCTGCTTTGGGAACTTTTTTGAACGTTTCTCTTGATAACATCTTCCGGAAATAAATGACTGTCAAAATACATATGTTAAAAACAAATAATATTTAGTTTCTACATACACAAAAAAGTTTTTTTAACACAAAGGTTTGAAGTGATCTGAACTGTCCAGAAAGACTTGTACCATACAACAAATAACAGTTTAAAATAGCATTGTTTATACGTTATTTTATTATTGATAAGACTATTTTATAGACATAGATTCAAGGCGCCCACGGCCTTTACGGTAGTAAAATTACCAACCAGTTTTTAAATGTCCGCTTTTCGTTAACGTTACAAATGTTAAACTGACTAAATCGTTGGTGAATCATTCTGATGTCAACATATAACACCAATTTTTATTTTAAACAAAATGTCTTTCAAATAAATGTCATTACCATAAGCGGTTGCTCAAGCAAATTTGGTCGAATGAAACATTCGTTTCAACCGGATATAATACGAAAATTTTCCGTATAAACTAATTCATGGTTTGATATTAAGAAAATTAGGTAGAAATAGTATTCCATTCCAGTACACTGTGATATTAATGAAGTATAAAATATGACTTGTATATTAATATATTTCTCATGCTGTATATTAATAATTAACAAGAGTAAAAATATTAAAATGTACGTAATTCAAAATTAATTTCATTATCAGACTGAAAATAGCAACAAAAAGCCAAGACAATAAAAATGTTACAAAAGTGTTAGTTGGGAACTTTCCGTTGAAAGAAGTAACACTATAAAAGCAAGCTTTCACTTGTTCCCAAGCAGTCAGATTTCCATTCGTTTAAACTGAATATTCTAAATTTAATGAGACTCATGTTATAACCACAACATAAATGAGCAGAGACATGAATAAAATAAATAAAATGAGAATAACCTAGCATAAATGTACATATATCCACGTGTCAGCGCAGTTACCTTAACTTATCAACAATGTTAACGCAATTACGGAGCCTATTCCCTTAATATTTCTAGGTACTGTTAAAATCCTACGGATTTGAGCTCATAATTTTTTTCTGTCCAACCTTAAAATATTAAGTATTTTTTTTATATTTTTAGTCTTCGCGTTAACATTTAAAAAATAATGCTACTGGCCGGCATATCTATATTACACATAAAAGTAACAGGAGGAGAGAAAAAAAATATGACGGAACAGGCAAATAGTTACGCCGTGACTTCACTGACGCCTTTTTCGGAAGAAGGTTCAAAGCATTCCTTTCCACTTTTTGCCGCCTAAATATTTGACGTTTATGTTTTTTTTTGTGGCAATATGCAAAAAATAATGCTGGGCAATTACACTAGAATTTTATTGGATTAGGTTTTTGTTAATTATTGTAAATTGAAATAGGTTTTTGTTAATTATTGTAGAAGTCAATTATCACTCAACACAAACAAATGATCTGCCTGTATTTTATGTAAAAATGTAAGTAAAAGCAAACTATTACGTTTGTTCTCTTTGTTCATATAATCCATATTTGTTTTCCTCTTAGTTTAAATACATTATTGGATAGATCGCAATTCATTAGAACGTATACTGTACTGTATAACGTACCAAATATCTTTTGTATACTGTGAAATTTTTATTAGAACACACTGACGCGACTGTACTCCATGTTCACATCCAATTTATTATATAGCTTTTGTATCGATTAAATGTAACATTAAAATGTTAATTATATTTAATTTATTCACACGCTAGAAACGATTCTGTTGATAACACGGTGAAAGTTTTTGTTTGTGTGATTTTTTGTTCGTATGCATTTCACGGGTTGACGTATTTTAAACATTTAATTATTTTATAATATTCTTTTAGATATGCACGATATTTTCAGACGAATAGGTTTATAATCAGTGTTAAATATTCAGTTATCTTAATTAATAACTCGGTATCGTAACTGCAGTCTTAACAGACATTCTAATAAAGACGCGCGCCTTTTCCTGTCAATTTCATTTATTCTTAGTGTTAACAGTGTACCAGTTTTTTCATTTCGGGAGTTTACGGGCTCTTCAGACGTTCCCATTCATACAAGTGAGGCAATATTTCCAAAACTGGAAAGAGTACAGACATGACATTTTTTAAATATTTTTATTAGCTTGGTGTATATGTATGTTGGTGTGTATGTTTGTAAGTAACGAAATCTTTGAACGTGATTTTGAACCCTCGAAATGTCGGATTAATTTGAAACGTTGCACACTTATCAAAGACCGATGATAATGCAGTAATTCAAACAGTTTGTCACATTATCCTGTATATATTATTAGGATCTTCAGGATTTGAGATGTTTTTAAGATTGATAAAACGCCATCTAGGCAAATTTAAATAACAATGGACTAATGTAATGGAACTAAGCGTGTTATTTAATTTTTAAAACTATTTTTTTTTTAAATTTGACTCATACGAATCTCTCAATCTGTTAAATCGGTTGTCAATCACAAGGTCCCTTGAACATCTTTAAAATCAGTTAACAATTTAAAACTAATACGTTTATGGGTGGAGGTGATATCATGTTATAGGCGAGTATTAAACTCATTTGCCCCTTATAAACGCAATCGTAATCAAAAGACTTTATTTGTAATACGGCATTGGCTGAGTCGCACGAAACTGTCCGACTGACTGTACTGTTTGTTGACCTTGTGCCGGTTAGATCCCATTGAATGTGACACTATGCTGGCGTGTCGTGGTAAGTGAAAGTTGACGGCCATGTGTGAAGATGGATGAGTGTCTAATAGACCTCACTTAGAAGCATAACAAAAAGCAAAGTTCTCAACCGAATTTCTCGGCAGTCAGGCATCCAACTATGGCTTATAATTATTTTCTGTGAAAGAAACACTGACTAGATTTGCTTCATGCATCTCAGCGGCTTGGCACCACTTGGTCTATTTCTGCTGTCAATCAGAAATGCCCAAGCTTTACTTTGTTTCCGTTGGTACGAAGTAAAAAGTACTGGCATAGTTCTTAGGTTTTGGGATACACACAGATGCTGCAGGATATGATATTCGAACATACGCTACACATTACATTTACTCGCTCCGTAAAATAGGCCACTTACCGTTCAAAGGCAAAATCACTTGTACCATACCATATAGATCATATGGGTAGAAATGTATGAAATATATTTTTATAGGTTTTTTTATTAATTAAGTCGTAGAAATATTATTTGAAATAACAGTTTAGTCAATATTATACACATCGACTGCCAAAAGAAATGTCTACATTGCCATCCTATGCCATATATTCAATATTTGACACAGGACTACAGACATTTTTTAGACGTATTAACCTTAATCACACTTTATTGGCTACGTTAACCTTTAATGATTATATAATTAATAACACGGCCATGAAATTATGATGAACTTAACAACCAACCCGTTCAACAAGCAGGAAGTTCACTTGATTGGAGCGCACGTTAGCGGATTTCCTTGTAGGTACCGACGCTTGTGACGGATTTTAGCTTGCGTTCTGTTTCCGTTGCAACGTCGCTCGGCTGCAATATTGCTCGCGATGCTATGCGGATGTTTGCTACCTTACGTAAAGTTTTACTCATCAGATTCCTCTGTGATTTTGACACTTTACTCGTGTTGCAGGTTGAAAAAACCGATAGGTTTTTATTACAACGGTATAAAAATAATTAATGTCCCTTTATTTATACTTTTGTAACCTTAATATAATATGTGATACGCTTGTTGCACGGTGGGAGCACCTTCGCACTCAAGGATGACCATTAAATGACTTTTAGTAAGTGCGATAAATTATAACACTGTCTTTTACCTTAAAACATGATAGTTTTGAAGTTAAATACAAATAAAATTGCTTTCTTTTATTTTTTTTAAGGTAAAGTAGGAGATAATAAACAACTAAATAAAGATATAAGCATCCTTCATAATGTTGTTGACAGTTCGATAATTAAGTAAGATTTGTTGCGGACCGGTCGAGTCGATAAACGTCCTTTATCTAACCTACATATTGGACGTCAAGAGTTGAGAGACTGAGGTCGTTTACTTCATGTGAGATCGAGAATGTGTTTGTTGATTGTGAAGCTTGTTAGGATCACAGATCTCGATCTATAGAAAATTTAAAATTTAAATTCAAATTAAAAACGGATTTACTCTTCACTAACACAGATTTACATTTAGCATTTACAAAGTTATTACGAGTAATTGCAAATTTACGAGTGACACCTTCCCATTCACAATAACAAACATTAAAGCCTTGACTCGTGGGACTTAATGGTGGGACTTCACAAGAATATAAAGATTGTGTACTCCTTACTGTATAAATGGGACTCGTGTGTATCAGCTTATTAAGCTTATTGTCATTTTCTAATATACATCGTTTTAGGGTTCCGTACAATGAAAAGGCAATTCTGTATAAAATAGAAAGAAGAAATATAGAATCTGTTTACTGTAGTATCCACAATACCACTGCGAGCTTTTCTACGTATTTCTACATAGTTTACTACTATGTAGAATCAAATAAATTATGATTAAACTCTGTTAAAATGATTTTAATCTCTAACCACCCCTCTCTAAAGCCTTGACACACTCAACGAGGTGAGGATCCTATTACTGTAAATGATAAGAATATTTCGTTATTTTCGATAAAGCCATCATTCAGTTTACGTTCGCAACACGGTCTTCCACTTATAAATAATTCATTGAATGTCACAAAAATGGAAACTAACAGGTTCCAACCGTTGTTAAACTGACGCGATATTGTTACTGGTGAATCATAAACATATTATTAGTCAGTCGAGCTGTATTTGTTCCAAATGTCATTTCCTATTAGTAGACATTTATTTCATTAGGGCGAATTTTTTAGAAATCTATGGAAAATATTACGAAAAATAGTACTTTAGGAAAACGATACAATCAGGAGTTGATCAAATACCAAAGGTATTTGGTAAATCAACTGAAAATATACGTTATTTTATCAAATATATCCTTTAGCTGTTGTAGTGAATCGATGAAATATATAAATCAGACATTATTAAATGTGAAATAAGCCTTTATATCAAACATATACATGTTCTATCTTATTTACAAATAAAAACATCTAAATTAAAAAATTAAGCAGAAAATTTAACTCAAACTTCCAAAGTCTCTCATCTCTCACCTGCCTGACTTGAGGACATGCCTTGTCTTCCGTGTTAATCATTCGGCTGACGTCAACAGAAGACCTTTACAAACAAACCCACGCAGTTGACATAAGAAGTAATATTTCTTAGCAGGTATCTACTTGATAGATTTTATTGCATTTATATTAATAGTTTATATTAGTAATTTTATATCAGCCTGATCTAATAGGTATATCGTTAGTAGGAAAAATAATACAAGATGCAGGCACATTGAAAGTAAATTTAATGCAAGATTTTTTTTTAAATCGCAAGTATTATGAAGCGTTTGTTTTTAATATGTATTCATATTTATTCATATTTCAATAAAACGATTTTTTAGTTACAGACATCGACGAAACGAAAGACGACTCCCAATCTTGGAGCATACTTCCATACACAGAGTCTGAAGGTATTTCATAAAGATGTTTTCTTGCTCCGAATCAATGTGTTTCGGTATTGTATATAGTAATTTTTCTTAGTCGCTTTGGATAATTCGAAAAATTTCGTATAACAAAAATCATTTCGGATCTTTAATGTATGTAGAATTAATATGTGCTTGGGTTTCAAAAGACGGCTTAGATAATATTTATTATTGCACGATAAGTAAAGGAACGAGAACTTGAAAAATAGTGCTGCTTGAAATCTTCGTAGTAAAAAAACCAGGAACTGAGTTATCCCTTATTGACCCTTCGTTTAATGTTAATTTTGTTATAGATTTAGGATAGGGTTTAATTAGATATAATATTAGTTATTAGGTAGTGATTAAAGTTATTATTACAGTTTAACATTTACTTATTGCGATATTATCAGTATTTATTTTGAACTTTCTTAATTTTATTAATAGCCATGACAACTTTTGTTAAGAATATTTTAAAATGTGTTTCCTATCGTTCTCATTAGAAACACTTTCTTCTTCTTTAAACCTTCGCTGACGGAGAATCTAATAGATTTAGACAATCTAATAGGATTGGGATGTATTAGCGTTATAATTTAAAGGTATAATTTGTAACTAGATATATATATTTTTTATTATTTTAAGTAGATAGATTAAGTAGATATTTTGGATCTTTGCGTACTTCCGTACAAATAAAAGGACCTTATAAATTTATTTTATAACAGTATATATTGTAAATATTTTTCTTTAGTTATACAATTTTTACTACTCCAAACCTTGGCAGGTGTAATGGAGATCTATTTAGAGAAAATATTGTTTTTAGTCAATTGTAATTAGTCATCAATAGTTTTTCGTTTCGCGCCACTAATAATTATCTAGATCTAATAATTATCTAATTTTATGAGTGAGATGAGTTAATAATTGGAACGATGATATCATAAATGGATGCTTCCTACGTACAGTATCGAAGGTGATGACGATAAAGTTTGTTTATGGTGTGGTGTATTCATTATAAAAATACATATGTTTAAATTTTAGTATGCCTGATAATTAGTAATGATAATAAATATTTATTCGTATACCTTTTAGAAAGTAAAATTTAATTAAGAGAAAAGCTTAGTTTTTAGTTTCGATGATTTATGTAGGGAATCATTTCGAAGTTAAATAGCTAGCACCAACAAATCCATTTACTACTGAATAGGAGATAAATTAAATTTACCTTTTTGAGTTACGTTAATTCGCATTTCAATAAAAAAAGGTCTAAAAATTCATAAATTATTTTGAACTCAATTCAAATTCCGATCAGATTGAATTATGACTGCTCAGTTAGTGTTGTATTTGAAAGGAAAATAAATGTTAATTATAAAAGGATTTCAAAATGTCAACATTTAAATTCTTGACTATAGTTGCAGACACTGAGAAGACAGTGATAACGACGGATTTGTCTCCTACGACTGCCAGTCAAGAGTCATCTATAGGTATAAAATATAAAAAATATCGGTTCTATATTGTTTTCTATGATTTTCTGTTTGATAAAATAATGTATTTTTTTCCTTTTTATCATGTCTTCAACACTTCCTTTAAACTTAAAGGGAGATACCTATTTGTTTTTGTAATCCGTTTTTCTAATATTTTCAACAACATTATTCTAATGTTTGTCAATTGAATTTAATAAATTCGAATTATCTTGCTAAGCTATCAAATTCTCTTTATACTGAGAAGAAGCATTTATTCTTTGTCTAATGTAACCCTGAATTTGTAGCTCTTGGTTTCGCTTTCTCTCTACCACATTATACGAAGTGTTTTCGTAAGTTTTAGTCTAATAAAGTTTAATTAATGTTTTTTTTTTAAATTGCAAATTGACTTGCAATTAGAAAATAATATATCACTTTAGTTGCGTCAACACACAATTTCGTCGTAGTAATCTGTCTCTGTCTCTCACTTGATTTTTACTGACCTATTAGCTTTTAATTAATCGGTTCTTTAGTTACAGTAACGGATGATTTAACTACTACAGACACTACAGAGTCATATCCGACTACTCCAAGTCCAGTGTCGTATACAGGTATTCAAAAAAGTCAAATTTTTAGATTACGTAATCTTTTGTCTCCTAAACATGATATTGTTTTGCTTCCTTCACGTGTTATCAGTGACAATACGCGTGAAGAATTTATTGTTAATCTATATTCCTCCCCCCCTGATTCTGCTAAGGCAATCGTGTTGCAATGGTTTAGCAATTGTTGTTTCGACATATTATAATCGCGTCATGTAGATTTGGCAGTGGTGTTTCGTAACTCACAACCATTACGATGGCATTAAAATAGCAGAATTGTGGCCCTGGAGTGCTTGAGGAGTGCAATTAGTTTTAGTAATTTTTTATGTTTATGGTACTATTTACATTAGCAAAATTTATTTATCATCAAATTTGCTTATCGCGTGACAATTTTTAAATGCGTTGCATAGTCTTTTCTTATCTTGTCTTTATTAATATTTTAATAGTAGAATTAGCTAGTAATTATAAATTGATATTCCATTTAATATTGAAATTTGTATTCACTCATATAGAATATTTCAATATATTTGATTAGTTTCAGTGATAGTAGATCATTGTAGTTGCTGTAAATTAGCATACGCTTCAAATCAATTGATGATTCGAGTATAAAATGTATGCTGCGCTAGCCAAATATTTTTTTTCAGATATTTTTACATTCCTGCTAAATATGTTATAAATCCCTACAACATCACTCCAGCTAAGCTTAAAGTCTTACGCTAGGAGTTTTATAAGGGGTGATGACAAAATTCAAAATGAAAATATTAACAATGGACAATAAGTTAACTAAATATGGAATATTTAATCTAATAATACTAACGCTTGTGGATGTGAAATGTTACAATATAAAAGACAAAACGTATGAAGAATTTTATGAAGCTGAATTGAGTCTACTTGGTTGTCAACAAAATGAACAAAGGCCAAGTTAAGTGTTCTCGTAACCATCGAGCATGGAAGCGTGGATGTATGGCTGTCGAAGATATGATAGGGGGTGTGGCAGAAAAATGAATAAGTTAAACCTGTCCGTCAGTTTTCAATCGATCGGCTTTAGTTGCAGAAACCGCAGATGCGTCAAAATCGAATGAATCTTTAACAACGCATTCCAATCAATCCTCGTGTACAGGTATGGATATTATAACTTGAAAATTCTGTGTAATCTCCATTAAAAATGTCTTTCTAACATTATTTTTGGTAATATCCTATTTTGAAGACAGTTTTAAAAATTATACTTACTTTTACATTATTTTCTAATTCAGCCCCATTCTATATTACCTTCTAATAGAGTGCGAATTGTGGCCAAGGACAAAGTTATTCATACAGAAAATTATTTATTATTGTAATTATTTTAAGGATGCGTACGATATAAAAAGGCGCCGTTAAATTTTAATGGTTAAATCTTCAGTTACAGGCGTTGGCGTAACGCCAGAGAGGATAGACTGGCAGAATGTCAATACAGATATAACGTCAGGTACTTCTTTTGTAGAGGACATAACAACAGGTACTTCTTGTGCAGTACTTGGAACTATATGCAAAATAAAAATATCATGTTTTTTATCAAAGTTCAGATGACGCAAAAGCTCTTTTCTTTTATTTAACTAGTAGATCTTTATTTTATGATGTGTAGGTGTACTTGAGGACGTTTTTATTTAGTTCTAGATATAAATTTAATAATATGTTTTAGTGCGTCTGAAGTTTTATTATACGCAAAGATATCTGATTGATTCTGAAGTTATTGAGGTCTCCTTTATTTTGTAGTTATAACAACACTAAAAAAATAACTAAAATATTTACGTAGTATTATTACGTATTTGCAATGATTTTTATTGAAAGGCGTTTATTGAAATTCATTTATAGTTTCAGGGACTGACGTAATGCTAAAAGCCACAGGAGATTCTACCCTAGTAAAAAATGTAGAATCTAATTCAGGTACATAGATTTTTTTTGATTCAGTAGTAATTTCAGTAGCTTTTATTTTTTGCACAGAAAATTTTAAAATAACACAAATATTACCACGAGAACCATCGTAAACTTAATTATAGTGTAGTGTGTCTAAGAGCATTTATTTAGTGCATATTTTATGAGATAATTTAGAAATATATAAACATTTTATGTATTAATCACAGTGATACTAGTTAGTTACGTATTAATTTTATTTTCGAAGTAATAAAAGCTCTTGCATTGTCCTTTTACCTTAAATAACTTTTTCAATATTTAGTGCTTGTGACAATGGATGACTCCTACTTTCAGTCAATATTAGTTGAGATATCTAATATTAAGTGAATATGAACATTAACATTTAAACGCAGACTTATCTTTTTTTTTTCGAATACGCATAGTTTACAGATAAGTAAAAGAATTATAATGTTATGTTTTATAGTTACAGATACAATCTTAATCATAAACACGACAAGAGTTTCCACAATAGTGATAAATACAGAACTACCATCAGGTATTTCCCAAGGTACTATAGCTGCCATATAAGTAGTTTTAGTAGCGTCCCATTCTGTTGATATTTTAGTAGTATCACATCAGTATTTTACTTTTTCACACCCGGCAACATCTATATCTAATTCAAAGTATTTGTTTGTTCTGAAACCTTCACTTTCCTATATTATTGAGTTCTGATTTATGGCCTGAACTCTATGATATGTAGTTTCATCAATGTATTGCATATTGTGTAGTTTTTTTAACGTAATAAATTAAATTAATAAAAAAAAAACAGTCTAAAATAGAATAACTACAAAAATAGGACTGCATTTCTACGTCAACGCTTTTATTTGTTCTTACCGATTACAAAACATACATAAAGTAGTCACACACTTGTATGTCACTGCTAATATACATATATCTCTTATTTTTGAGGTCGCATGCTAAATCAGGTTTTCCCATGATGCTTTTGCAATATCTATAGATTGCAATGGTTTGATAAGTTTTTATTTGTGTAGATCACCATGATAATGATTCTATTTTGTTAAGATTTTATTAACTAGATTTTATTGTTATGCTAGTTATTATGAAATATAATAATATCAGAGAGTGGACCGGAATTGCGAGAGCTGCAACAAGTGGTAATGGTGAACTGACTGTTAACCTCCGCTTTTCGGAGAAGAATCGTATAAAAAGTTGAAATATCTGTTAAATTGAATTAGAATAATTAGTTAACTTCTTTACCTTAACCACTTGCCCTATCGTTCTCAGTAAGAGAATCATCTAATGTAACCGCTCCCCATTTCCACAACACACACAATCATCTGCAATAATAATTACCGATTTAGGTTGAGGAATAGGATCAGGATCAGTTTGTATAATTTTCTTATCTACAATTTGTACTAAAGCTGCTAAGAATTTTAGACAGTGATATTTTATAGATGCGTTTGTGATTCTATTTACAATCGGTTTATTCAATAAATCTGCTTTTAGTTCCAGACAATCAAGTTAAGTCAAATATGACAGAAATATCCCAGACTGTAAGAAGTGAAAATATTTCTACAGAAGGTACATCGTCAGTTATTGGTGGTAAAATGTTTTGTTTTGTAGAATTTGAAGTAATACAAACTTGTATATAAAATACACTTTTCTATACCTTTTTATATTTGCACTGTTTTCACAACAATCGATCCAAAATTCACTTGTGTAGCAGTGAAGTATTTATTTATCAATTTTTCTTTTTAGGTTATGTTATTGCTCAGTATTACTTTTAGTTATCTTATACTTAAGTAGAAGCAATACAACCACACGTGCATGTAATAAAAATAATCGCTGTCACTGTCTGTAACATCAATTGAATTGAAAAGTAGTTTTAAGAATTCGGCAGTACATCTGGAAGAACTTACCGATGACCCAGACGTTAAGATATTTATCGCCTATAAATTAGGTAGAGCATTTTGTATATCTTAAAGGCGATCAATGTCTTAAATCTATAAATTCTCTTTTTACGATTTTTCAGATTCGATGATTTCCAAATGATGAAAGGCATATTTCAATTTTGATCCGGTTTGTCCAGATTTGGAAGTCTGTGATCGATATTTGAATCCATTCATCGCATTGCAACGCTTATGTTGCCGTTTTCATTGCTTATAAAAGATACATTATTATTTTATCTTTGCTCAACTTCGTTCCGTCCTTCCAATTGCATTATTTACGTTACAGACAGTCTAGGCTTAGTGTGAACCTTTTCTAAAGGTTTTAGCGAAACATTCCGTGTGAGTTGTAATTTAATAGGACATATTCCTTCCTTTATTCCTTTTAGCCCACTGTCGTCCACTGCTGGACGTGGGCCTCCCACATCGATGGCCACAAATATATTATTATAATCAGTTAGTTACCTCTTGGGAAATAGTGGAGGTGATAAGTCCTTACTGAAAATACATAGATATCTTTATGAGACTGTTACTCAAGATATTCGTATTTTTATACTAATAAGAAGGACCAAAAAGGGTTATTCCCAAGGAGGGTTGGCGTCAGGCAGGCGGCCGGCCGTAAAAACTATAGCCAAAACCTAAACAGTATGGACTACAATCATACCGTACCGACCTCACAAGAGTGGAAAAAGGTCAAGGAGATGATGATGAAGGACCAAAAAGCTCTATACCTAGTTTCAGATAATCTAAAATATTTGTTTTTCATCAACATTAATATACATATGACCAAGTGACTATTGAAGTGTTCTTTCTGTTTGGATGACAATTTCATATGTTCACTGTTTTTAATGCTTTGTTTCTTTAGGTACAGAAGCTGTAAAGACTATAGAGACGACTGAGCCATATTTAGTTACAGTAACAAAACGCGAAGCAGGTATTTTTGACTTTCGATATGTAGTTTAGGTAGTGTCATTCCTAACATTGTAGTTTTGTTTAATTAACTCTAACAAACGCCTTATTGTGAAAAGGTTATTCTTTAACTCATAATAAATTATATTTTATTCGTGTGAAATAATTGCGTTAATCATCGTTATTACTTACGTTAACATAAGATTTCTCAATATTTAAATTATAGTATAGTGGTAACGAATGTAATGTTTACATTAATCTTTTTAACGTATAATATAATAACTTTCTGTTCTTTTTTAATGTTTATCTTGTAAAAGTACGTAGCTGCAATAAAATATCAACATTTGTTGCAAAGCAGATATCTTTTTTGATATTTGAAACCGAGGAGTCGTGGCGATAAAATGAAAAAAAAAGATGTCGACAGGAGGATATAATCTGATTGTCATTGATATTTGGTGTAAGATAGCGTAGGAGGCAAGGCACTCTTAACGCGTCGCTACTGTATTTGCTTAACTTAGTGGTGAAATGAGATGGTACCTACTTATCAACGCCGGCCCTAGTCTTTAATCAAGGTAGACAGAGGTTATCGGTCGGAGCCGTTTCAATATCGTAGTAAACACAGGTATGGCGTTCGCTATACTTGTCTACGTATAGGATACCCTTCCTTAATTGTTTTACGAAAATATGGGTTTACTACAGAATTGCATTTAATTCAGAATCTCTAGATGCTGACACTATATTTACTCAATCGACGGTGACGTCATCAGCAGTGACATCAGACACATCAGTGATGACCAATACCGAATCGTATACTACTGTGACCAATACCCACTCGTATACAGGTACAACAAAAGGCGTTTTATTTGTTTCCATTTGCTATTATTGTGGTATTAGTATTCGAATTTAGATGCCTATTCGCAAAGTTGACCTGAGCGGAATAACCTCTTGAAAGATAAGAGTATTATTAATTAAAATTCAAACGTATATATTGCACACATGTCACGAACGCTTCTTTTAAATTAACAATTTTGTTGATTTCATACGTAGTGTAGTAAGTGATTGAGAATGCTCACTGCATTCTAAATCAGCGGCGGTTCCAGGCTTGTAATTTGGGGAGGAAGGAGGGGGGAGGGTCTACTCAATAATTATTTTGTTAGTATAGGTAATTTACAATGGTAGGCCCTACTAGGAGCTACTTTGCGTTCTCTCACCAATGTAGTGTTTTGAATTCAATCCGAGTAAAGTTGTAGTTAAGATGGTCTTCACATTGTTGTTTTTGAGATATGCACTTGTCTATTCTAGTACTATATGTTTATAAAACGGCTTTACTCACGTTCGCGTACATCGGTATTGGTACTACCCAGTTTCGGACCTGTCGCAAGTCATTCTTCAGAGTGAGTGGGATTAGTTCGCGGTCGCGCCCAGCCCCGAACTGAAAACATCGCACCGTTTTATAAACATTTAGTAAATATTGTCTCACGAAAGTTTTAATAAATTTATTCTAGTTCTAATTACAACATTTTATGTATATAGTTATCAGAATAATACAGTATATGAAGCTATGAGCAGCGATAGGTAATATTTTTCGCGGGTATGTAAAGATTTGACCGATTTTGAAGAGTGAGGTGTCATGAGATTAGTTTTTTCCCCGGAGTATATATATGCTTATTTGAATTTGGAACAGTTTCGACGTATTATTTTCATTTATTTTTCTTGTATTCAATTTTTGATTTTATTTTTAAAAAACAAGGGTTTATTTTTGTTGATTATTTTTATTTTTGAACTATTGTCGCGAATTCCCACCAGTTTTGAATTTTCACTTCTATCGGCAGTCCTTAGTACTGCCAGTATCTTAAAAATTAACCATTACTTACTGTGCACGCGTTTTACATGATTTAATTGCTACTTTATTTTTGTATTAACGGACATCCAAGATTCACAGCGGGCGGCCGTCCTTTTATAGTGGCAACACCGCATTTTGTTCCAAGCGTTTTGCTTCATCTTTATAAATGAGTTCAAGAAAACATTGGAATAATTTGATTGAATCAGATTTTCCTTTTGACTTTAATTTATCTACAAGAAACAAGCAGATCACCAGTTGTTACACAGAGATGTTTTACCATCAGAGATCATACACAATTTAATGGGAAGCTAAAATAAATCTACCCAATTTAACTTTGTTGGTAACCAGAGATTGTTAATTTAAAAGTAAATTGTGGATCTAATTCAATGAAGTGGATTTTTAGTTGCAGACACCTATGGTACGCTAATGACAACAGAGTCTTTGACGCAGAAAAAAAATATCCAAACAACTGCAGGTATATGCAAACAAATCATCGTTATGAAATTTGATGTAGTTTTTGTATTAGTTCTCTGTCATTGTACTAAATTGTGTTTACAAATCGTACAAAAAACACTTTAACATAGCAAAAGTGTATAACTAAATATAGTTTTGTTATTTTAAAACTACCATTATTAAATATATTTAAATATCACTCACACGTCTTGTCCTAAGCAAACCTACTACCTACTTTTCGATATTTTTGAATGTCGCATTTTTCATACGGATTTCTAGGAAAAGTTCACTTTTTTAATATTTTTTGAATGAAAATGAACGTATTAAATTAATTATCATATTTACTAATAATGAATAGAGTTAACTACAAAACATGTGCTTGCTGAAACGTCCAGTTGACGATTTGACGAGTTGTTACTTAACATTACCTAACTTAACATTTTACATTTTTCTCCTTTTCTTCAAATTTTGTCTTGTTGATATTATAAAGTAGACACTTTCATTTTCAAAGTAAACATTATGTTTAGAGAAGTGTGATTTTCATAAATTCAACTAATATTAACAAAAAAGTCTAAATTCTAGTTTCGATAGAACATTTGATACGTAATCATGTTAGTATGTAGTTTTACTTTGTTCATTTAACATTAACGATTGTTAACCGAATGTCTTAAATAAAGTTTATTTTGTGGTTCTAACTTTTAATTATTTTAAAAAATTATTTTGTTACATTTATGACTTTATTAAACAAGCATTATAGCTCATAATTATTTATATTGATTTTAATAATTTTTATTTTGTATTTTACAGGTAAAATGTCCACTGACGAGGAAGAAGTCGCTCTACATCAGTCTTCGCGTCTCACGATGCCGCCGTTCGTTTTCACAACAACGCCGCAGTCGAAGAAGATGTTTACGGAAACGCCGAGTACATCGACGACCACTCCACTGCCCACAAGAGCTACAGCGGCGGCCACTCCGACCACAGATTCCAAATTAGATGCAGAAGCAACAACAGAAATGACAGATCTAACCGATTCAATTTTAAAAGCTAAACCGAGATTACTAGACTTAAGTGTAGATGAGTTACAAAGCTTCGCAAATGCACTTCACAATCAAACCAATCAAAATATGAACAGAAAACTTTCAGATCTAAGTGAGGTTTCTTTAGACGTGGATGAAGATGATGAACCACCAAGACTGATCACAAGCGTGCCTAAGAATAAAGATATATCTGATAAGTTTTACACAAACCTTCAAGTCCCGTTTAATCCTTTACTGTCAATCGATAAATCAGACGAAGTGGAAATATGCAAAGAAAACGAAATCATATATAAGGTTCGTAATTCAAATATTTCTTAGTTAACACGACTGTACGGTTATCAATTTTGCCGAATGTTGTGTTTGTGTTTTTTTTTAATTTTGTAAAAGTGTTTAATTGTTTTTAGTGTTACCAGAAAATATATACCGTAGCAGGTTTTAAGTAAATCATACAACTTATTTCAAATATGTGATCAGATTACAGAATGAAGTGAAAATATGAATTAAGTCGCACTAATTTTGACGGCCATAGCAGCACCTTGATCCGATTCCCAGCGTAGACAATTTTCCGTAGACACAATTAAGAATTGCTTAATGTTATGCATGAGGCAGATATCGTCGTGAAATTCATGTTTGTCAGTTTGGAGGAGACCTCGTGTGACTTACTGCATTATCTAAATTGTTATCTAAACAACTGTATTCTATTGTATATGTCGTCGTCGTCGCTTCAGCGAATTTTCGTCCACCGCTGGTCGTAGGTCCCCACATCGGACGGGCAGCGTTCGATTCGGCGTTGCGAGATATCCTAATAATATCTGAATATATAATCGATTCGCCGATTCCTTTTCAAAGTTGGATCTACCTAACTCGACAGACTGTCCAGGTAGTCATACGCATGTATATCGTAAGAACCTCACGAGGATACTAATATTGATTTCCAAACGAAATGTAATTGCAGGTAGGTGAACGGATAGATAGAGGGTGTGACGAATCATGTGAGTGTGCGTCTACCGGTATATTTGAGTGTTCGCCGCGTTGCAAGCATCCGTACACACGTCGCGGAAGAAGGCTCAACGATCCCCTGTGCTTCGAGTCGCCTGTGGACGAATGCTGCTCTATCATAGCTTGCTCCACGGGCACCGGAGGTAATGTTTATTGTATACAATGTTTAGATGTAATTCAATACAATTAAATTATACAAAGTTAGCAATTGCAGACATCGCACTTCAAGAAGTATAAAAAATACCCCATTTCTATTGTTCTAGTCCATTTTCTTATCTGATACCCCATTTCTCCTACAAAAAGCTGATATTGTGTCAGTAACAAGTGTTATTGTTGCGAATGTTGATGGGATGTTTGCTTGCTCGATTTTAATTACGTAGAATTAACATTTCATTATTACATAATATTTTTAAATGTTTTATTCTTTTATTTTTTATATTGCGAAAAAAATATTCAATTTTCTTAATACATTATTAAGTATATTTCTAAAAAAATATATCGAAGAGCAATTTTTATAATATTCATTGTTATTTTTCATCACCGGCTTTATTGTTATTAATTTGCTTTTTGTGTTATATTTGTAAACATTATTTCAAAAATTGGTTTCCAGCATCCAAGGCAGACACGTGTAAATATGGGAATGAAACTTATGCTGTGGGATCGAGCTGGCATGTCGGATGTGAACAGACCTGTGTGTGCGAAGAGAATTCTGTGATTTCCTGCAGACCTCGGTAAACGATTTTTTTCGTCTCGTCTAATTTATAATTTACGTAAATAACAATATTTATTTGAGGCATTAGCAACAATTATTCAGATAATGATTTTTAGTTACACTCGTTGTGTGCCGTATGAAGTTATATTGAATAAAGGGTTTTCCACAATAAGGTGTGGAAGCAACAAAAGAATTGGATAAAATAAAATGACTCCGGTTATTATTACAAATATACCTATATCTATGTCTCTTATACATCACGTAACAGTTGGTAACACTGGTGTAAAACCGTGTCGCGATACGTTTCTCTCTTTATTTCTGAAAAAAGTGAAATGACATAATTCCCCTAATTTTAGTCCTTCCCCCTCCCAATAAGGATCGGATGGGAAGGTGAAAAGGAAAAAGAAAATATCATTTTTCCTGTCTATCCCGTTCTGTATCCATTAAAAGCATTTAACGCATCTGCGACTTATTTGCTTGTTGCGGATGCCTATGCCGTCTCTTAATATCAGATAACTCGCTTGTTCCAATTTGTTCCATAAAAAAAGTGATGTGAATGTTTGAAAATGCCAGTGTGAAATCAGCGAAGAATGTACATGGGTATTATTTTTATTTTATAGATGTAACCGAATACAGACTTCGGAGAAGTGCATTAACGTGCAAGATCCTAATGATGAATGCTGCGAGATACAAGTCTGTGATGTATCGTCTGACGCGCACGAAGAACCCGAAAATATCACCATAACTACAACTTCGACGACAACCTCTACCACCATACCTATAACCAGTACAACACACATGACCACAACTACAACAAGAGCTACAACCACGACACCACCAATTACTTCATTCTTTGAGACCATATCAGAGGTAATGAACATTTTCTATTTGTGATAAAAAGAGGCTTACTTTCTTGATCGTGTTTTTTTTGGTACTTAGGGTCAGTCAAAAATCTAATTGTGATTGCTCTCGGACCATACCAGGAAAGTTTATAATATTTTAAAAAAATGTTAGAATGTGCCGGCAAAAAGTGCCTTGTAATTTCTAGAAGTTGTAAATGTCTGGAGTGTACTATGTTGTTTATTATCTTTACAGACTGGAAGATCCTTAGATGACGAGCACGAATCCTTCAGACCGACGATGAGGCCATTGGTCTTGTCTGAGCCGATTGGATCAGTAACGGTGCTGCAAAACAACAGTGTGCAAGTTAACTTGATGCATATGAACAATAGTGAAGATCCAATACATCTGTTGCTAAGCAGCGATGGCGGACGAACGTTTGAAGACGTAGAATTGAGATATACGAATCTAATACTCAATCTGGAAGGTGGCAAGGATTATATATTGAAGACAAAAGAAACTGGAACTAAATTTAACTTTACAATAACAGCAACGGACTCCACTGCGAACGAAGTGCCAGTGGAGGAGGCAGAAAATTCCTTCAAAACCGGATGTCATCAAGATGGGAAATTTTATGCTGTTGGTTTGTAGATATTAATATTTATGTGCTTTTGAAGATTTAATATAGTAACAAAATAAGCATACAATAAGCTATATAATATTAACAAAACAATTTTTACGAATTATCATCACCAAAGAAAGTTCACATAGACCATAAGAAAAACCGCATCTCATACTTGGAGCTTTCGGAGATAAGTAAGTTAGTAGAAGATCACAAAGACTCAAGTCAAAGTTGCAAACCTCAGGAATGAGGATGAGACCTGCAGTGGAGAGATAGAGATAGCAATAGTTAATTTTATAAATATACAACACGTGTGTAAATCGCGTTTTCGTTAAAAAATAAATGGTAAGTGTAGCCTGTTTGTAATAATAAATCATTTTTATTCATAAATACCAGGCGAAGAATTCCACATCGGCTGTTCAGAGCTATGCGAGTGTACTGGGCAAGAGACCCGGGAGTGCGCCGCGCTCGTCTGTCCTTCTCATGTAGGCTTGGAGCTGGTGTCGAAGGGTTGCGTGCGCTGGGCCGCCAACCCGCCCGCGCAGCCGCCTAACTGCTGTCCCAGAAGTGCACGGTGTTTAAGCGATGGGACGTGTCATTATAAAGGCGTTGCGTAAGTTCAACCTCTGCTCTCAAATTAACTTGTGCTATGAAAACAAGTTATCGTTATCAATTTCTTAAGTAGTTTATGGATTCTAAGGTTACAGACCCAAAATAGCAAGTCAAAATAGCTCTTAAAATAGATATTTAAATAACATAACACCTCGATAACCAAAACGTAATCTGCATCGCTCGACCAATGTATAGGTACTAGCTACTAATGTTTAATATTAAAATAAAACATGTATGATGTTTTATTTTATGTTTGATCTTCTTTGGTTGCCAACTCGTAACGAACATCGACAAATCGATCGATGAAATTTTTAACTGTTGCTGAACATTAGCGAAGATTTTTCAGCCAGTATCTACTAGTCTAGTCTAGTCACTAAATAATAAACTATAACAAGTAGTATTTCAAACTACGCACTATGTAGCCAATGTACTTCAGTTTTCTATTTGTAATATTATCAGAGTGCCGAATTGGAGCGAAGTACCAATTTCTCTCACTGGCTGCGAACAGCGCTGCTTTTGTGAGAACGGTGAACTGGACTGTCAGGAAGTTTGCACGCCGCTGCCGTCACTACCACCGCAGACTTTGCGATGTCCTCCAAATCACCGTCCGGCCGCTGTGAACATATCTGACGAGGATTGCTGTAAACAGTGGGGATGTCTACCCAATGGTAAGTATTGTCGTCTAAACTACTATATTAATTGGCTTGAAATTTACGATTTCGCAGTAATAATACAGATTACCATTTTTGCTTATACTGTATTTGATTTGTCACAATATTTACGACCGTGAATATGGCAATGAGTCAATAATAAATTATGCTAATAGTTAATTTTTGCTATTATTATGTTTATTTAGTCAATGATTATTAGGTTTTCACTTATTTTTGGTAATTAGTTATTTTTACCCAAGACTTAGAGTGTTGTTTTAAGACAATTAGTTATTGTTAGTATTCTGAGAACTAGTGTTTTTTTTTTCGATTGCAGTGATACATTGAATCTGGACATATATAGTTTCTTGAAGCGGTATGGTTTCTACCGTTTATCCAAATTTTAGTATATTAAATTCTACTAAATGTGCCGACCATCACATTTTTAATATATGCTAAAAGTTCATTAATGTACATACTCAGATAATAATCCTGTACGTAATATGTATACGAGCCTAGAAGGATGTTAGCAATGGTGTGAATATACTAATAAAATTTAACACGTACTATTTACTACATATAGTAACTTTTTGTACTGTAATTTTTCATTGTTATTTTTTGTTGCTATTATGATATCCGTAACAAACCGGTTAGTCCAATGTACATACAATCAATTTCATTTCACCTTTAAAATCAACACAAAATCATTGTTAAAGCAAATTTGGTTTTCTGTTCAATCATAACTCACAGTAAAAGAAAAAAAAAACATCAAAATAATTCACAATACATTGCATGCCCGCTAACTACAGGTTCATCCATTATCATGTTATTGCTTACAGCCGGATACAAGAATGGATCCAAACACACGCATGTTTTTTCGTCGCATGACGCATCGCAACAGATCAATTACGTGACACCAGTCACACCCGTGTTACCGACATTTACGACATCAGTACTGCCTACACCACTCGCTACGACTGAGACTACAGACTTCTTTAGACACTTAAGCCCAGTCAAGTCTAGACTCAAATCTAACAAACCTGCAGCCCAACCGCCCGACCCGGGCCCGATCAACGACGAGTCTCCGTATCATTACGTACATGAAACCACAAAGAGTGACAACTTCACCATGTACACTGCGAACGACTTTAACCACAGACCGTTTAAATTGCTACAGCCCATACCACCCGTGACAAGTATTAATGTAAATTGGAAATCCTTACAGTCGCCTAATAAACCTGCCCTAGTGAGACCGGTGCCCGTCTCGATTCAACCGAACTTACCGATCACATCACACAGTACAGATACAAGAACTAATACTCACAATCATATTAATTACGTCATACCGGACAGCAAAATGCAGGACTTGATCGTCAACTATAAACACAACCAGATGATGGAAACAAAACCTCTTTCTGACCACGACGAGTATGTCAAACAAATGCACGAGACGGTCAGCAAAGTACCACTATTACAAATGCACAATTTAAATTACTTCCTGCCGGTTTATGATAAAAAAATACCAAGTCACGTTCCATTCAGTTTTGGCGAAACAAAGACAACGCCTGGAAGCACAAAACCAACAAAAACATATTTCGAACCTATGTTCAATCAGTCAGCGGAATATTATAGAAAGTATCCGAACCCACAAACATATAAAAATGGCCGCCACGACGTTCACGGATTACATGGAAAACATGTCACCATATTACGCAACAAAGACTTGAAGCCTATGAGACCTTCCGACACGGGGAACAATGATAAATCCTGGCCTCCGACTAACATACACCTTTTAACAAAATCACCGAACCCATATGAGACAGTTTTGTTCCGAGTGTTGCCAGAACCTATAACAGATATGCAGAAAGTTCCCGGCAATAGTGTTAAGATTAATAAGGTTTCAGGTAAAAGCTATTCAACTTTAGACCTGGAGCATATGCTCTCGCAAATGGAAGTGGAATCGGAAGTGAATAGAAATCTCGGACGCTCAGCTGATAAAGATATAGGAGAATCTGCGGCAGGTCAGTGACCTGGCCTAGGTTTAATTTGTGTGATTTGTAGTTCGACTTTCGACAAGCAAATGACTTTGAGACACGACTGCCTGACTGTTTGTAATGCTGTAAATAATACACGTGTACATACAGTGAGCGGCAAATATATCGAAAGATTTGATATGCTCCATAATTTCCCTTCTGCGTCACCTTTTGCTCATTTTTTTTTGCCGGTCACTGTACTATCATATGTAATCTCACCTCTTAATACTTTTGTATGCTTGTTTTGGTATTTTTGAATATTTTTACTTTCATGGTGTTTCGGTCAATAAGAACTTGTAGCTGAAAACATTATAAATGTTTTTTGTACTTGTTAAGATTTTTAGCTAATTTAATTCGCAGTTTTGTAATTAATTAATTTAACTGCAAACTCCATGCTAATAAAAATTGTAAAATACCCAAAATAAGGACAGATTTAACAATAGTAAATGTTATAACAATTAATCTTCATTTCATAATTTGCTAACAAAAATCACTCCACTCACTTAATGTTTACTTTAATTCAATTAATTACATGCATAACCATTCTCAAACTTTATCGTTCTATATTCGTTCCTATTGTTTACATATAACGTTTCTTTCTTTGTGAACTAAAACAAAACAATATTTTATTTTTCAGGTCCAATGCCCGGTTTCCCAACTAAATCCCACCCGCAGGAATCATTCATACCAACCATTCCGCCGGACATCCGATACCCTCAGGAGGACATTGTAGATTACGAACAAAATAATATTCATCGACCACTTAATCTTGATCCAAGTCTTGCCGGCATACCCATGCCGCCTTCATATTCAGATGACAATAAAAAGCTCTCCGTTATACTGCTACAAGCTGATTCTCCAACAAGTGTTAAAATGATTTTCGGCCTACCTCCTGTTTTGGTTGGTTTGCGAGGTAGTGTCGATCTACGATACACTGATACAGCGTAAGTCTTTTAGATTTATAATATTTTTTTACTTTTCTTCGAAATATTCTAAATACATAAACAAAATATTTCTTCTTTTGTTTTGAAATTTTTACTTTTTTAATCCTTTCTACTTTAAAATAATAAAGGATAACAAAAAAAACAACTTATTTTTAATCAATTTGATAAATACTATAGGATAGGTTAGGTTACTAACGTTAAAATTAGAAGGTAACAAACCATGTAATTTATTTTAAATTTTATGTGTATTTGATTGTAGTAAACAATTTTTACAATTTATTATCAGGGACGAAGACATATCTCATTGGTACTCTCAAATATTCGCTCCGGCCGATGAAATTCTCGGCACGCAGAGGCTAGACTTCAGGCTGACTGGCTTAAAACCTTCGACTACGTATAAAATACGCGGCAAACTGTACCTGCACAATCTACCCGTCGAGCCGGAGAGTGATGTTTTTAACGTACGAACTCTAGATTTACCAACGGTAAGTTGAAATGACTTATAAACAATTTAGTAAGACAATTTTATTTGATGCTATACTTCTATTGGCGCGTTTGGGAAAATGATGAGTAAATTTTGACGGTGCCCGACACCTAAAAGCGATGCTAACATCATGTACTACTATGGCAACCAATGACAACTTTTTGACATGTACCTTTAATTTCAAGTTATCTAATCAAATCGTTATCAATTGAATTTAATGTTTTGTCCATAAAAAAGAATTGAGAATTGCACTAAAGAAGTATTATTTCCTACGTGCGTACATAAGTATACATATATTCTGTCATAGATAATTATTGTTTTTTTTTTCAAGATCCAGCCTGAAGAAGAGAAACGACGCGAGATCAATAGCAGGTTGACAGTTGTAGACGTCAACGACACCAACGCTCGCGTCAGCTGGCGGCACTTCACTGAAGACGAATTACAGTTTATTGATGGTATTCAAGTGCGGTATGTATTTACAAGGCGAAGTAACCTCTATGTCTACTACACAAAGACCAAAAGGACTAATTAATGTTGGTAAGGGACTGATTTTTAAGGCGATACATAGGCTTGCAATCGACGTCTGTTGCTGGATAATGATCTTGAACAATAGATCGTGCAGAACGGCCTCACAGACTTTCGACAATTCTTGTTGCATCATAGAAAGACTGCCGTCATCGAATTACTTCTGTGGTTTTCTATCTGTACTATATCTAATTCTAAGATTAGCAATCTCTACAATCCCTACAATAATATGAAACAAGCAATAATTGATCTATATCTATACATATAATAAAAATGTAACTGATCGCTGGCTGTACATGGAAGATATTTGAGAAAAATTATTATTGGGGACCTTTATCAATTTTTGTCTGTTTGCCCGTATGTCTGTGCGTTTGTGCGCGCTAATCTCAGAAACGGCTTAACCGATTTGGGTGCGGGTTTTCACTAATGTATTGTGGTAAGCTTCACTTAAAATGTTGTTTGTTTTATCTCAATAGGTTTAAAAATAAAAATGTTATGTCAAAAAGGGCAGGGATATGATGATGAGGTTAAGTTAGTGTCAAGTATGTAATATTTCTTTTAAGTAAAATTACAACGCGGGTGAAACCGCGGGGCGCAGCTCGTTAAAAAATAAAAACAATAAGCCCGACTGACTGTATGATTATTGACATTTCAATGATTTACTTCCGCTATAAGATACTTCGGGCAAGAATATGAATTGAATGACACCTCATTCTTCAAAATCTTTCAAGATGTTTAAGCTACAGGTCCGTTCCATACATATCCGAGACCTGTTAGCCTCTTAAATAACAAGAGTCAACACGAGAGAAAAATAACTTGAATATTTTTATTTATATGTCAGATACCGTCCAGTGGGTACGCCGATCTACAGCATGACAGAGCTGCTCCACCACAGCCGGTCGCTCGCCGACCTCATCGAGCTGCACCCGGACACCCGGTATGAAGCCTCGCTGGTGTTGATACCACCGCCCCGGGCTGTCACCGAGCTGTTTGACTCTACTAAAGTAGAGTTTACCACATCACCTTATATCGGTAAGTATTTAGAATATAACCTAATGTTGTGTATATTGATCCACGTCAAGATGGATTTTTTAAAACAAACGTTACAACTTAGATTTTATATTAAAATTCGTAAATTCCAAAATATTTTCGGAAAACAACTTTTCACATTTTACCTTATAACATTAGCTATCCATATTACACAACTTCACTTTATCTCACGATTTCTACACAATTAGAACATTTCCCAAGAAAATATAAAAATTGTAATGGCCGCCATGTATGGTAAATGACATTTGTTTACAACAATCATATCTTCCAATGAAAAAAGTATACATTATTCTATACATTAGGCAGTTATGGAAAAAAATTAAATATGCGCTCACACCCGTAACCCAGAGGGATAGACAGAGATCATGGATCCACACATTTACGCATTTTAGCTCGTTGGTTGCGGGTGATCCTTATACTCGTATCGTATGTCATTAATCTGATCGATATAAGTTCTCCCTGGACGACCCTTGCCTACGCTGCCACTTATTTTTGCAACATAAATTTGTTTTGTACCTTTCTTTTCAACATGCCCGTAAAAAAGAAAAACAAATTCGAAATAATTACACATCAACCATCAAGATGGTATGTTATAAATATATATTTTTGGTACAAGGACAAATAAAATGTAATATTTTTACAGATCCATACAACTGGTCGGTGGCGGTCGAGGTGCATACAGTGGGCTCGGAAGCAGCCGAGCTCATGTGGCACGGAGTTCCAGTGCCAGCCGAGCGATGGGTCAGGGTATACCGGGCGGCGCACGCCTGCGGTTCCTCGAGGAAGGAGCACGACGACTTCCGACTGGCCACGCGTGACCTTCCGCCAACTGTCACGCTCAACGGCCTTACGCCTAACTCTAAGTACGTTGTAATGTCCCTATTGAAGGACGATACCTTGTTATTGTTGCTTTTATTTTTTGCGGGTAAAATAGAAGAGCGATCCATAACAAGCCATTTTTGTTATGGAAGAAATAAGCAAAACGGCTAATTAGTTCTTAAATGATCACACCGCTGCTAAAGTGTAACTTTGAAGTTTCCATTTAAATACGTATTATTTTGTTGATTTTACTTATAGGTATATCTATATTTCAGGTGCCGAGTGTGGCTGGAACTGTTCTTGACGAACGGAAAAGTGAAAACAAGCAACGTTGTAGAGATACACACTAAGCCTGAGAACTCTCCGGAGATCGTGGACAGTAAGTTTCAAACTGTACCGACTATTACTTAGAATAGTATAATATACTTTCTTACATGATCACTGCTATCTATTGTTATGGATTCATTGTCAGTCAGCGTCATGTTCAGACTGCTAATGACATATCTTCTACTTTCTTGAAATATATCATTTATTTAAATCAAATTTAAAAATTACTTTTTTTCTATCAGATACTTTTTTATATTGAAAGGATGAAATATGCTTTCCTCAAAAAAAGTCGGCAACCCTAACTGCAACAGTTTTTTGCTGGGTTTCACACTCAAAACTTTTGTATAAACTACAATGAGATATAACTTTGCAGATATAATAGAAGCGTCGTCGGTGTCCGGCGGGCGGGGCAGCCCCCCGCGCGGGGACTACTACGGCGCGCTGGTGGCGGTGGGCGTGGTGGCGGCGCTGGGCGCGCTCACCTCGCTGCTCCTGCTGCTCGTCGTGGTCCGGCGACACCGGCCGCGCTCCGTGCCAATTACGCGTCAGTTACAGACTACTTATATCTTTATGTCACTTAAAATGAACGCGTGACCCGCTTGCACGTTGGTAACTTCTCTGTCAAAACTACAGCCCAACTTTCCTTTTCAGCGGTGCCATCAGCCCCGCGCGAGTCCTCGCTGCCGCCATACGACAACCCGGCGTACAAGCTCGAGTTGCAACAGGAAACTATGGGTAATGGAAATTATAAGTTTAGCATGTGGTAAATATATAAATACGTAATTATTTGCTACCAAACTAACCAAAGGGACACAAACCCTCATTTTATCCTTCGAATCAAATGATATTGGGTAATTATTAAAACTTGATATCTGGATCCTCGATAGTCGAAATTCGACCGTTATTCATTTAGACTATGAGCGCTATCTGGCGCTATCCCCTGATCTTATCTAATAAACTTGATTGCAGAATTGTTAGATGGCGCTGTCATTTAATCTTATCATTTTCTGCTTCACGTCTTTAGAAAATTTCAATATATCATTGTGGGCCCAATAGTCATAAAAATGTTCTTCGCGTATAAGTAAATGTATAGAAGATATGTCATTTGTGGCTCGTGGCAACTCTCCTTGAGTTAGTAAGGAAGATGAAACCCGAATGCCAAGTTCTTAGCATTAAGTGCGCTTTAGATAGAAAACTATTTTCTGATTTACACCCACTATAGAAATGAAAAGGGAGAAGGAAATTTTATGTTTCTGCCTTACTAATCTATTAACAATTTTATAATTTTTTGATTTGACTCTAAATTATTATGGAAGTTCGGTAATTTTGGTCGTGTACATAAAAACTACATGTTTTTTTCTATCTGGTGCTTGGTGTCTTTAACTGTTAAATAAATAAAGCATATTCTAAAAAATGGCAATAAAAATGTGTTTCTGAATATTTAATTAAAAAAAAACTCAACTTGTGGTGTTAACCTACGGGCAATGTCATCATCATCATCTCCTTGCCCTTTTCCCACTCTTGTGAGGTCGGCACAGCATGATTGTAGTCCATACTGTTTAGGTTTTGGCTATAGTTTTTGCGGCCGGCCGCCTGCCTGACGCCAACCCTCCTTGGGAATAATTGTTTGTACATACATATGTCTTGTTTTGTCAGTGTGATGAAAGACAATTTCGTCGCCGAGATAGTCAAATGTCGCGAGGACTATTATTGACCGGGCGCATCCCTTCTCGTCAGGTTCTTCTTTAGCTGATCGGCATTCATCTTCTGTGATAATAATCCCGTTGTTATTTTCATCCCCGTAGAACGAGCGCCCACTTCCGTCTTCATGGAATTCTGCCAGTATCTTTTCTGTGTCGTAAAACAACTGTGTTTACTCATTACACTACATTTCAGATGAGCAGGCAGCATGCGGTAGACATTCAACATAACATTAACATCACATTTCGAACTATTTTCTCGTTGGTAGCATCGTCCAGTCTGACAATAAATGAGCGATTTGATAACACACGAAGGATTTGATTGCACACTACTTTTAGATGCCCCCTTGTTGATTCGCAACAAATACAGATTATTTTCTTAGATGTTTGTATAATATAAACAAACTAACAATATTAAAAATACATCCTACGAAATAAATAAATTCAAAATAATTTGAGATGTCTGTTATGACAAACTGTCATAACATTATAATAATATCATAACCTACGGGCAATGTATTAATTTATATATTTAATAATAATAAATTCCTTGGGAAATGTACACCTACGAATAGAAAATGAGGATATCATTGAAGTGATTTTAATAATCCTTCTATCATCAGAAGACAAGTACAAAAACGTAAACGTATCAAATTCAAGCAATCGAAATGTTTAAAGTCGACATTTTAAAGCTAATAAAAATACATTTATTAGATTGTCTTATCATCTTATCATATAGTATCAACTCAAATAAACATTGTCAAATGTATGTGCAATAATTTGTATCTGTCAACAGATCTCTGACAGTTAAGCTCCCGTGGGCACCAGGGCAATGGGCTCAACGGGATCGCAGAGCGCAGCCTTGACCCGCAAACTAGACGCCGGCCATACAATGAAATGGCCGTGTAAATTGCAAGATATTTTATGTGAGACTAAAGACTATACATCAAAAGTATATGTTGGTTTGGTCCAAGTGTTAACGAGGGAAAACAGGAACTCCTGTGACTTAGAAAGATTTTTATTGCATTCCGTGTATGTGCGTTATATGTGTGTAATAATTTGTTTCACATCAAAATGGAATTTTTGTAAACAAAGATTCCACCTTGCCTTTTATTTGAAAAAATCGTAAATTCATTATACAGGTTCACTTTATCTCACGATTTTCACAAAATTCTAACATTTCCGATGAAAATATAAAAAGTGTAATGGCCGCCATGTGTAGTAAGTGACGTTTATTTGTTTACAAAAATTCTATCTTGATGTGGTACAAACTATAAGAGTGTCAATATTAAATAAATCGTCTGTTACGTTCAGTTAGTATGCTGTACTGTATATGTGCCTTTTAATTTTACTGATTTTTGTTATACTATATAAGCATACTCATTTTAAATAAATTGTAAAGCGATAACCTATGTGTAGAATAAGGATGTTACTCGTAAGCGCGTATTACAAAGACGCCTTTTCAACAATTTAAAATATGAAAAAAATGTGTTTCTTGTAGTTTTCTATTTATTAAAAATAAATTACACACAAATCATTTTTCATATAATGCAAATTAAACGAATTTAAAATTGAATAAGTTATCACGCAGAAAACATTATATTAATAAAAGAATTCCTATTAGAATAAAGGATTTGGATTTTCATTTGACATTCTTGTAATCTTATAAACATTTATGTTTTGCAGTGTACTTTGCTCAACAATTGGAATACAGCCTATAAACCAATACGGGCCAGAAATTCTAGATTTAGGCGTGGGTTAGGCGTCCTGGTACACGCGCTGTAATATTATTGATGCACTTTATAAACGTTTTTTAAATGTTCAATATTTAATAATTATAAATTATTTCAATTTTTAGGATATTTAATCAAACAACTATTGCAGGCTGAAGAAGTGCCTTTATGTACCTTAATTGTAAATAGTATTAATAAATTATAAATATAGAGAAATAATTTGTTAAAAATATTGTAGTCAAAGATATTATTTGACAGATTTGACTAATGACGTATGTGCTATGTGTGTTAGTATATAATATCATTATAAAATATACTATAGCATAGCAACCGAACAATCGTGCATTTGGGAAGCTATTTGATATTCGAATTGAAATGCTCTCTTAATTTTAAGATTTTTACAATAGTAACGAATTGGCGTTCCTTGAGTTCAGCGGTCGGTATTATTGTCCTTACAATGTCATATATCCGTTTTAAACGTCTTTAAGAAAGTATTTAAAAAGCGTTACATTTTGTTTTTAATACTTTGAGAAGTCGATTCAATTTTTTTTCAAATTTCAAATTTTTCGTGTGTTTTTATGAATGTCTCAGTTGTCAAAATGGGCTTATATATTTTAACGATATATAAGCACGAATGAATTATGTACTTATGTGTATAATTAGCTTATGTGAAATATACAATAATCGTAGCTGACTCTGTTAACGTTGGCTGGTGATTTCTGGTTCAATCATTTAATGATTTAACCATTAGGTTAATAGTGAGACATGTAAAATATTTGTATTAAAACTTGTTAAGTTGACTAACTGTCAACATTGATATTTGTTAGCTGAGTACTAATCGTCTACAGTAACATGATACTCGCGTGAAATGCAACGCACCTACTTACGTTTCGCTTTCGCCTTACGCGTCCTTGTTTACAGCGAACGACGAAGCTATGATTTGTAAATGTATATAAAACTTACTACGACGTAACTTTTTTGTTAGCTGTATTGGACCGCTTCTGTGACGTCATCATCTTCAAGTCTCGTGTTATTGTACATGACTAGTGAAGGGTTTAATGAGTAATATAGTTTTATAGAATCGGGACAACGTTTTGTCTCTAGATGACAGGGTGCAAATACACCTATGTGTTTTATATCCCCTTTCCATTAAGTGAAAAACTTGGTGGTTTTGTCTCTTAAATAAAACTTGATTAGTATTACTTATAATTGAATATTTATTCGTTAAAATTATTTCAAATACAGTTAATTCCTGTTAAGTTAAATAATTAAGTATTGTGCCCATTTCCACAAACGTGTCTTTCTCAATTATATTTAATTAAAATGACATGTAAAAGTTACCTAGTATGCTATCAATAATTTTCACTTATTTTAGGTATGAACACTGTTATTTATGTATTGTTAATTGTCATAAAATAAACTATTTATAAACCTCAGGATTTTTATTACATTAACCCGAGTAACGAACGAACTTAACGATATACCTGACTGACCTAGAAAGTAAGGTAATGTTTTAAGCGCGCATGTATGTAGCATGTCCGTTCAATTGTTACCTGTAGCCTAAACAGTTTGAACGATGTTGAAGAGGAGGTGTCACTAGGCTCGTGTTCTTCTTCTTGTCATCACTTAATATGTGTGAATTAACTATTATTTATTATTATTCTAACAAACGATATACGCAAGAAGTTCTCCTGAAGGTAAACGATAGTTATAAGGTATCGTTACTGCACAAGATCCTTGTAGAGATCTACTGGGTCATTCAGGTAACAATATAAACTTAGTTAATCAAAATATGATTTTGGGGGTCTTGAGCCCTTTAATTTCGATGAAGTCTTAAAATTCAAAGGCTTCCAGGTATTATCGACTTTAGTCAGAAATTAAATGTTCGTTTCGTTTCATTTTGAAACTTCATGACTGCGACTGCTTAGAACAACTTGTTGAATTGTCTCAACTTTTAATTCTTATGTTTTAATTGAAAAAGAAATTCGCTAAGGTTTCTATCGGTAGAACTGAATCCATACGTATTCTTTAAACGAAAAACTTTACACAGATTGTAAAGAACAACGTTTTGTTCAATTACGAATTCAATTAAAGTTTTGGAAACATTTGTATTCATTGAGTATTGAAAGAGGCACTGAAGAACATTTAGTAAAGTTTCAAAAAAACGTCCTACATACAAACGAACGATATAGGCACAGAAAAGGATTTTACTCGCTTGCTAAATAATTTTATTACATATCGACTGGCATACGTCTAACTACTACGAGGTCAATTTGGCTACCAACACGATGTTTATATTACCTCTAAATATTATTAACTTTTACATAGTTAAGACGTCGCTTGGGGAAGTTCTAATATCTGTGTTGGCTAAAAATGGCGGACAAGCCAATGCGTCAAATCTAGAACAGTAGATTGTGTGTAATTCCGCTGAGAACTGTTATTATGTCACATCATAGTACTTAATATTGTTTAAAATGCTATTTTTTAACCTAAATGTGTTACAACAAACATTTCATAAATTAAATATACCTTAGTATGAAAATGGATATTTAAAACCGGAGTATATTTTGTTTAACCCCTCGTTTTGTTGATATTTTATTTCTAATATATGTATCCTAGTCCTGGATGGTTCTCATATAATATGTCTACGAAATGGTGTGTGATTAATGACACAATTAACGTGAGCCAGATGAAACGAGCCGTAACGTCGACACCATTCTGTCGGAAGAGAATTGGGTCGAGTGATATTAAATTAAACTCACAAACATTTCTATAAGCAACACGCTGTACGTAGCCAACAGGCGTAGCACTGCTACGTTAGGATTAGACTGTTAGATGTTTTTACATTCCTTTTAGATAGTTAAATACACAATATCTTTGTTAGTCAAATTTTTTAACAATATATTGGTGACAATTTCTTTGGGACATAGAATTACTCAGGAAAGTCTCTCAAGAGACTTTCCTGAGTAATTCTATGTCTATGTCTATGCAGATGAATGGATCTGATTATCAATAATCAGATCCATTATCCATCTGCTTAACAAGAATGCATAAAGAACAAATATTTATTTTCCCCAATTTTATAATACAAATAATAGCAGATAAACCATAAACGGTCGAAAAGACTCGAAAGCGTCTTTTTATATAGCTTAGGTCATGCGTTTACATGTACGCTTTAGTAAACACTAGCTGTCCTCTTCTTTCTTATTATTTTAATTGTGCTATTCTTTTCACAACATTTGACATGTGTGAATATAGCCGTCACTGTCTTTGAAACACGTTTAAGCCGATATTTTGGAGGAGTATAATATATCTATAGTTTTTCAAGGGTATGTATGTAAGTAAATACGTATGTATGTAAGTACATATGTATGTATGTCCGTACCATTATGACTCCGTAGCCTAAGGGGCTTAACCAAATGTTGAAGGGTGAGGTTCGATTCCTATTCTGAGCCGGAGTGTCATAGCGCATATGACGTCAGCTCAGCAAAACACATAAAACCCATTTAGTAGAAGTAAATCATTACAATGTCAATAAGCATACATTCAGTCTGCTATTTTGGTTTTTAAACTAACCATTACTTGTTATTAAAAAATTTAATACGAAAAGGAAAACGTTTTTAAACTTTCGTTGGGTTTTTGCTCGTAGTACAACTATCGAAATGGACAAAGTTACGGTTTAAATATAAATATCTTAAAACTGAAATGGACAGATATAGCGGTCACTATCTGAGGCTGTGTGCTAATCAGTAATTATGCTTTCCTCCTCTATAGACTTGCATGGGTCATGGAGTGAATTTATAGTGATGATATTATAAATACAATAAAATACTTACTAAATCAAATCTGTACAGGCGGAGTACGAAAACTTTCGTCGGTCTTCATATTCATTCCTTTATCAAGTCGTAGATGCTTAATACTTTATGAAAGTGAAGCACTAAGCAGAAAACTATATATAAAATTATACTAAATCGGTATGACGACAAGGTTCAAAATAGGAAACACTACACTATTAAAACAGTATTTATTTGTCAATGTGGGTCAGTGTCCCTGGTGCAAGCAAATGTCGACTTTGAGGTGGTATATAATAAACTAAAATCATACGGTTGTCACCAATAGACTAGAATAGAATAAAGAATCTTATGAAGGTTTTGTGTAAGTTGGCTGAACATATTTCACAACAATGGTTATTTAAGGAGACGTAGAATAGCCTGATACGACATACGACAAAAAAAATTGTTGACACATATACTAAATCCATGCGGAGCCGGGGCGGGTGGCAAGTATTTTATGAAACATAACAAATATAGATTTTTAACTTCAGAATCGAACTGTAAAATATTAAGTCCAAATCTGAAGGTAAAAACCTTTAACTAATAATTATTGTAAGATGACATAAAAATATTGACAGCCACTACTCTACTACAACGCTGTTAATCCGGGCTAAGCCGGCGATGTTCGCAATGTATAGCACTATAGCTATTCGTAGCTCGTAGCCGGCACAGATTGCTGTCGGGTTTCTCCAATTCGTTCCGCCAACCAAACTGTAAAAATGTTCCCATTTGTTTTAGTGAAAATTTGAGTGGAAATTTTTGTTAAAAAAATTCTTAAAGACAAAACAAAATAATGATGTTGGATTAAGGTACTTTAAATTAATTTCGATCAATTAATCGATTATGTTTATTATTTTTTTTTACATAGTAAAACACAGAGATTAAAAGTGAAACCAATGGCCAATTAAACAATCTTACCTCTATAACACAGACAGGCAACTGAATTCAGCACCCACAACTTAACCAAAGCTAAACTACTTAAACTAGGCTATGACGTCATAATGATGATAGATTCGCAAGAATAACGAAAACATAATGAATTATCAAAGGTCACTAATCCAAATTTCATCGAATTGATCCTCGGTTCTCGCCTTTCATTACGACAAAAAGTAATCACGAACTTTGATAGATGAATATTAACTTGGGGGACTGTCACTGAGCGGATAATTAGGCTCAACCTTGTCATGTAATCGGATTTAGTGAGCCGGGATTACTCCATTGTCATACTACCGACTTCAAGAGCCTGAAATTAAGATAGACTCAATTAATTGAATTAGAATAATTAAGGTACATAATAAAAGTTCTATTATAGAACCCAATTTGAACTTTTATTATTATTACTATTATATATATTATATTACTATTATATATTAAGAAGATATCAGCAACGGGTCGCGTAAAGTGATCACACACAGAGGATCTGCAGATGAATTGCCGGAATTTATTTATTTATGCAAAGGTTTAACATATTTGTAACTCTGAAACTCTAACATAGTAAAAACAGGTGAGCAGTTATTTTCGTTTGTCTTCTTTTTAACATGAAAAACAACACTTAATATCCTATGGATCTAAATTTGAACCCTGGTTAGCTTAAGACAGTTAAATTAAGTTGATTGTTATGTATTAAATTGTTTAAACATGTTACAACGTAAAACTGTTAGTGTACAAATAACACAAACAAAAGTTCAGCATTTACTTAAGCAAATCTTACCTTATTGGCTTTTACTTTCTTGAGGAGGATCACCTGACGGATTGTAAGTTTGTTTATCTAAAGCGTGGGGAGTATGTTTTCGTGTTAGGTGAAACAATATCGATTTTACGGGGTTCGCAGATTTTCTTTCAAATCTTTTATTCCTAGATTTAATGTTCAATCGTGAACGCTCACATCTTTCACGTAAAGAAATAATTTTGTTAATGTTTAGTAGGATTTGTTTATCTGCAATTATTTTCTCGGATATCTTTCATCCGTTTATTTAATGGCAAATAATGCGGTGTCTTTCTGCCAATAGCTAGTTTTTACTTACGTTTCTTGCGGTACGACTACTACGGAGTCCCGGATTTACGATTTTCCCCCCAATCCAAGCCTGTTAGGATTCGAACGCTTAGCTACTAAATCGTTTGTCAAAAGTCGGAAGGCAATGACCACTAATAATGAAGAGAATTTGTTCACTTTTATTTCATCTTTTAAAATTACCCACTTCAGACTGTCCACGAGATAATATAGCATCAGATCAGTCCTTTCATTAGACAGTTAATAAATGTAGCATCGTTATAATATTGTCCGCAAATTAATGAGGGAGAGAAGGTCAAGCTTTGTGCTCACCAGTACTGCAATTAATCTGGCTTTTGTACCGACTTCCATTTATAAAGTTGAAGGGTGTAGCAGGAGGGGAAAGTTAACCTCCTCTAACTGATGTCAATTTTAGTTTGTTAAATAGTTTAGGGATTTTAGGTTACCTCGTTTGATAAACCCATTGAAGGTACAGGCAATTCAACGGCAATACAACGAAAACAAGGTGATAATTTTGAACTTTGTTGTTACTTTCACTAATCTAATGTTCTTAGTTATATTACTAGCTGTTCCCGCGACTTCGTCCGCGTGGCATGCAGTGAAGATGTTTTGAAAAATATTTCTCCGTACACTGAAAGCAGAGTATTATAGACCTTTAAAGGTTGGATTTAGAATAATCCTTTTTTAGGCGAGCAGCCTACTTAATCACAGAAATCTCTGTGCAAAATTTTATATCGTCTAAAGAAGTATTCAATTCAAAAATTAAAAACTCGGCTTAATAGGAAAACAATCTACCCCTGGCGTAAATTTTCAATTTTCCCTCGATTATAGAGCTTTATGAAACGAACATTTTAATTTCAAGAGGCTTAATGTTCCACGTGCTTCACTTGTATGAGAAGTCGAAAGCTGTTAACGATTACTTTTTTAAATGTTCCTTTTACCGCCTTAACTTTTATTTAAAAATTCCAAAATAAATATTTCTCACATTACCTTATAACAAACAATTTTACTTCACATTATCTCGCGATTTACACAAAATTAAAACATTTCCGGTCAAAGTAAAAATGAAAAGAAAAATGGCCGCTATGTATAGTAGTAAAGATAAGTGACGTTTGTTTGTTTACAAAAATTCTATCTTGATGTGGAACAAACTATCATATTTTTTACCTATGAAAATCGGCTTTGGGCTTGGATTTAAGTCCGTTTATTAAAATCTTACAGGCATAATAAAAATATATTTTAAACACGAAAATACATAACAGGTTAACCGTCAGGTAATTCGATCGAAAAATCCTTTTTTTTGCTGGACTTTAAGGACATCCTGCATAAATATTATTTAAAAATTGTGAACAATATTTTTTTTTTATTTTGTAGCAAAATCAGATCTATGTATAAGAGGATAATACTACAGAAATAGGGTCTGAAAATCCATCAACGAATATATTTCCCGTGGGATTATACTCGAGCGGCGTTATAATGAACGTAGGAATATATCGGTAATGGCGTAGTTCATGTTTTCGTAGGTGGCAAAACGTCCAAATGAAACGGTGTTCTAGGTTTTAATCCATTTGGAAATAAATGGTCCCACTATTACTTGACTATTATTACTATTACTACTTGACACACAGTGTTAGATTGTGAATAATTTCTACGCAAGGGAGGAATAATCAATGTACAAGTTCAGATCAAAAATGTTACCAAATTTTATATACTAGTTTTTATTTTGAACATTACTTCTGTCTACGCAAACACGACTGGCTGGCTATGTACAACTGGCCGTATAGAAAAAAGAAGAATTTTTATTTTATTTTTCTACATTCTCCGCTCTTCTGCGATTGTTTTTTGTTTTTATCGTTCGTCCTCGACCGTCACCAAGGCAACATCTATTTTATAAATTATACATTTGATTTGATTGCCACGCGGATGAAGTTGCGTGAATAGCTAGTTTGTGTAGTGCAATTTTTAAAATGCTTTAAATCATTCAAAATATTCATACTTTGAAATATATTAGTTTTGTGTTGTTAAAACATTTTTTACTTACGAAATATTTTATACAAAATAAATTATTATTACGACGCGTAACATTGGTCGGCTTGGATCAGTAATTTCTAGTTTGAAGGACCGTTTACTTCCTTCTGAGAAAATAAGAAGAATTAGCGCTGTAAAACATGTTGGCAGGTTAGTAAAGGTATTGAAAGAGAATAATTCGAAGGAATCGATTTCTGTTTGCCAATATAAATTTTAAATATAAGAGTGCAAGCAGAAGATTGTTTCCCCGGATTTTTATGTACAAAGCAATTACTAAACTTTGTTTTTTTTTGCTTGCAGACGAGCAAGCGCCTCTCGTGATATTGGGGGACAGGACAGGACAAAAAGGTGAGTTTCTGTGATTTGTTTAGTCCACATTTTGCTGTCAGTTTATAGTATGCCTAGTGACATTATAAGCTGACGAAGTTCACGACAGCTCGATGACATATAAACATGAACAAACAACGAACAGCAAGTAGCAGTATTGTTCAGAACTTTAAAACAACTTATCGTTACTCTTTGTTTTGTTTACGGATGTTAAGAACTTGACGTGGCTTTGTTAACTAAGCGAGCTTGTTTGCAATGAATTATGTTAATCTGGGTTATGAAAGCACTTCTCTTATTATCACGGTATGAGGGTAATTATAGGTTAATAAACATCTTAAGATTTTTTTTATATAAATATCAAGTATTATATGAACTATTCAACCTTATAAACTTAACCTATAATTATATTTCATTCTAACTTAAACTGTTACGTGAAAACGCAAGCAAAATATCTAATCACTATTTGACGATTTGACTTTGTTCGCTTATAAACTGTAATTCTTCTCGGAATATAATTATTATCGTATATATCGAATCATCAGAAGGCCTTCTGAAGCGGTCTAGGCTATCGTCCTCCATTGTAGGTGTGAACAAGGCGGTAATCAGAAATACAACCACGATTGCTTTATACAAGATTTACTTAATCGATTCAACCACCATATAAATCAAAATACAACACTGAATTTAAGATTAAAACGGATTAAGAGCCAATAGGTTAGAACACGTCCGTTTCGAGCGACCGCTGAAGTGCCAGCGAGCCGCCATTTCGATGACGTCGTCGCACTACTCTATTCGGGGATACCCTCTATTCGGGGATACCCGCTCTTAATTTAATTTTCAACTAGTTATTTTTAAACAACGGAAATGATCATCAACGATACTCATAATATTTTGTAACAAAAATAATCAAATTGAATTAGATTATTCTTACAACTAATTACTTCAATTAAATAACATTTAATTATAAAATTAATCCACGCGCCGTCATATACATAAATTTAATACGTCGTTGCCCTACATTAATGTCCCAGTGGGTCGCATACATTAAATATGAGCCAGAGTTATATCCCGCTGCTTCTCTCCCGGTTACTTTACTCCTTCCGTGTCACAATATGTAACATTAGAGAAGGAAGAAAAATGTAAAATATAAATATAAGCATTGCCTATAGCGAACGTCCAATGAAAATATAAGAATGTTTATCTAATTTAGTTTGAGGGTGCTTCGATAACATGAAAAACGCAGATCATTTTTGCGTACTCGTGACCAGACCCTTGTACTGCTATTTAATGAAGTCACAGTGCGATCAAAATGGGGCATCACTGACGTAATATTATGATATGATTAGTAAAATACCAAGTCAGCAACAATGAATTCATTGAGATCGTTATGACGCGAGTGTGATAATAGAGTTTAGTTTATAATAGAGAGGGCAAGTTGAATATTGACTGGAAGGAACAGAATGAGTATAAGCACGCTTTGCTTTACAAAATGCCGTTGAATATTGCCTGTTATAGATTCACTTCCAGACAGGAAGTGAATTTGACAGATCAACTATATCATTAGTAAAATTCAATATATTGTGATAGATAATAATTTGTAAATTTATAAAATAGTCTAAAAAAATTTCATTTGAGAAATACCTATTTTTAATATCCAGATCTATCTTTCATGTTGGAATCTATATGCATTAACAAAATTTCATAAGAATCGGTTATGTGATTTCGGGGATATTCGCGAACGAACATCGTAAGACAGATTTCCTGTATGATATTAAAAAGTTAAAAAGATTTATACATACATTTACGTTACTGTTACTAAGCAAAACTGTCAGATATTACTGGGCGTGATCTTACGTAAGTAAGATCACGCCCTATTCAAGGAGCAAATACGCTTGCCGACAATTATTATAACACAAAGGGTCAAGGTCAAAAGTAACAAGTCATGCGAGAATATATCGTGTATTTATGTAATTTAACACTCAATTTATAGTTAACTATTAATATTGCTGTACATGTCAGCAGTTGTGACTAGAATTGAGAAAGGTATTGCTTTGGTAGTTCGGGAATGTTGAAAGGATGAATGAAGGTAGAGTAACGAAACAAATTTATGTTGCAAAAGTGATTGGCATGTTTGGCAGGGGACGTCCAAGGAGAATTTATATAGATCACATTAGTGTCATAATAAAGAAAGACGATATAAAGAACACCCGTAACCGACGACCATGTCTGCGTAGATGTGTGGAAGTAGAAGCAGCGAGAGAGGTGCCAGGATGGAAATCCATGATGTCAGCAATTTATATATCGGGAATTGTTCTAATATTGGATCAATTTTTGTATGCAGATAAAAATGTATAATTTTTGTTGCAGTATACCTAAGTGTTTTTCCTGAAAAGTTTTGCATTAAAAATTAACTATAAAAATTACTAGAGCCTTGTGTCAGGTCTTATAGCTTCGTTTTGTAAAGTTGTGTAATTCCTGTGCATATTCCAGTAAGTATGTAGTTTGTGAATTTAAAAATAAGGATAAGCCTCCTGTAGCTTGTTTGGTGTTGTAGACTTATTCTTTGACCACGATCATATAACATTTATACCATCACATTAAATATTTTTAAATACCCCTTTTTATTTGCTTTTCCTTATTTTTTGTGTTCTTTTTATATTAATATTGTTCTTTTTATTAATAGTTTTAAGCTTGTTTAATTATTGTTTTATTTTATTTAGTTGTAATTTAAATCTAAATGTGTTTACTTTATAATTTGTTTACAAATTAGCAACACAATTTATGTATATACACCTTCAAGAGTATAAACACATATGAGATAGTAAAGTTATAAATTATGTATAAGTTAATGCGATACTGACAATACTGTGTCAAAAGTAAAAATAAAACAAAAAATCTAGGTTTATTACGGTATTAACGCTAGTTCTAGGACTAATATTCACTCTTATTACAAGACAGACCAACGAAGGACTAGTTAGTACCGAAGGAGGTACCTAGTTTAAATCAGATCCACAGATCATCAGCAATAAATGTTAGTATACCATTAATCCATTCGTTCATTTCTTTTCCTTTAACGAAATAATGTTATATAGTTTGAAATTAAAATATTTGATTATTTCTTTGAGTACAAATATGTAAAATTTGACTTTTGTTCATTTGAATATTGTGACAACTTTATTTTTAGTCCTATGTTCACAGTTAAGGTGTTATAGGTATTTTTATATATTATATCTATATAGCTAGCGAATTTCACTCCATTGAAGTGGAATGCGCGGCGCGTGCTATTAAATCATTTCAAATCAAAGTCACTTCTGTCTTCGAATCGAAATGTTAATGCATTTAAACATTTGAAGAATTTTGAATTAGTTTAATCGATTAAATTAATCGAGTTTCCATTTTTAGCGATTTAAATAAAAAAACACAAATGCGAGGCAAGTAAAAACTTCAAATTTTGACGTTTTGAGGTTAGTACCAGAGTTAAACTGGGGGTC
>JWHW01028696.1:63100-84435 GCA_000931545.1 Papilio glaucus | reverse complement strand
TGGAATGCGGGACGGTTCACTGTACTCACTATTTCGGCTTTAAATTCTATGTGTAAGTTACTTATTATAATGTGAACTTAAAAATTCTCTCTTGTTAATCTGGTCGGCATTCCACAAGTGTACCGTTTTGGCGTAAATCCCTATCACGCACATAGCCTCATAGAAAAATAATATAATAATCTCTACAGATATTTCTAAACCAATACTTCAAAAGGGCAATTCAAGATAAGAGCATACCACTTATGCATGCTGTCACTGGGGACATTTAGTGTCGTATCAGGCGAAATTTGTCTACAGGCGATTAAAAAAAAAACTTTGCTGTCACCTCAGACGGATTATGATAATTATAATCTATCTATCTAGGCGTATTATAAACTGTCACTAGATCAGCAATTTGATGCATCATGTCCAACGGCACAGATCTATTTTTTTTATTTAATATACATATGACACAATTATTATATTCTTAACAATCATATCCAGCCTATCAAATATAACCTATAATCCATTATAATTTTAATATTAACGTAATAAATCAAGCAAAATATTAAACAATTTGACTTCGATAGTTTTCATTTGAGAAATTACACGTCAAATTGTGAATGATTCGTTCAGTTTACAATTTGCTGACAGTTTATATAGCTGATAGTAGTCTGATTACAAACTGACTCAATCGACCGATTGAATCAGTTTGTAATCGGATCTAAAACCGGGTCTAACATACATTACTGTTTTCAGTATGTAAAAAATGACTACCCCAGAATATCCCAACTTTATCAATATCCGCTACTTTGTCTGTTAACATAGGACCGGCGTGTTTAAATTTTCACAACCGTACTGTAATTAGGGAAAGCAGGGACCATTTTGCTCAGCGTTAATTTTACTAACTAATCTGCATACAAATGAAAGTGTTCCTAAAATATTCGTACTTCGTTCCTCTGTTTGTTTGAACAGTTAAGCTGTAGAAATTGCTTCGTTTACATAGGATATTACAAATATATTTTTATGAACCAGTCGTGACCCGTCTTGCCAATTACGACACACATGTAATATGACCTTTTTTACTTTAGGGAGGGAGCTAAGACGCATATATTATGTATCCACATCTACGCAGAAAGCTGAAACATAAAGTGTTATACGTCGTTATCTCTGTAGAAAGTTCCGGCGACACACTCACACACTTACAGAACTTGTCGTCACAACCAGGGGTGTCGTGACCTAAATCCGCACCCTAGATAATAGTTAAATACGGACCTACACATACATATTTACATGCAAACAAGTACAAACACTAGTCTGTATTTGACTGGTTAATAATGAGAGGAGAATAACACGTGCCATCATCACGACTAACCTGAAATTAGAATATCTAGCGATTGATAGCGAATGCGACATTCAATACTCAACCTTATCTACTACTACTATCTTAATATGACATTTTCTAATACATCAAAAATTGGTATCATTCTGTTGTTGGACAATGTGCCCTTTGAAACTCCAATACAATCCCACAAAAGCAATGTGTAGGTTTTGTGTTTCATAATTGTAAGGTAAAAAATTATATTGAATGAAAATATTATTTGGTGGAGTTAAAAACAGAAGGAGGAACGACACGAACGCGTCGTTGTTTTTTGGAGACAAACAAACGCTCGGATGAGTTTTTGTAGGGTTGTACACGCATGTTTTGAAAACGCGCTTTTGCATCGCTACAAAGTCGCCGTGGGCCACCTTCCCAAGTCAGTCTAATTAGATGATTCCTAGGCTTCATTATTGTAAAAACTAACATAAAATAGAATTCTAAAAATTAAAAGAAAAAAATTAAGCCCATATGAACTTAATATGTCTGTAATCAAAAGTAAATAAATTTGAAAAACAGTAATTACTACAAAAAAAAAACGTAAATGGAAACGAATAAGAGCAAAGATGAAAAAGTACCTTAGTGCGTAAGTATTGTTAATGAATCGAAAAACTTCTCAGCTTACAAAAGTATTATTCTTTGTTAACAACTTTTTGTACGGTTAAACGATTTTTATATTTCTTCTATCTTCATATATTGTTTTTGTACACGTCTGTCCTGTTAACGCCGAGTGTGATTTATGAAAAAAAACGTTCTTTATTAGTTTCAAAAGACTAGCTAAAATATTATTTTATCCAGACATTTCCAATAACACGTAATAAATGTAAGACGAATATTTTTCTTAAGCTAGCAGGGCTCTCGGCTTTGTACTCATTCATTTTTCTTTCTCTAACGGGACAGGCAGGTTAAGCTTAGACCCAAAAATGTATAAGAGTCACATGAACTGATTGAGTGAATGCTCACCGCATTGACTGCTGCTCAGACAACCTGTCATTTCGTATTCATTATGTTTATGCTATGCGTGACGTCGGAGGCCAGAAGCCCACACTCTGTCCTAATGTAAGTTGCCGCCTACGTTCTTTAACGTAGTCAGTTTTCTGTTAGGTGTTAGAAATACTGAAAATGAATACGCTTAACCCAGATCCATTCAATCAAATTATTTGAAGTAATCATAGGGTTGTGATAAAAGTTTGTCTTTGGAATTCTATTTCATTCAATATTTATGTCCTTAAAGACAGAAGTATCTTAAAAACATTTCATCATTAAGTGTCTGCAGACAGTCTGTTAGGTTTTTTACTAAACTGCTTCAGTTTTTTGTGGAAATTTGGATAGTTAGGAAATGGAGGGAAAAGTCAATAATAATACGACAACAAGTAATAAAACAAATTTTATACTATGAGTATATTAGAACCAAATACTTAGGGTACATCAAAAACATCTCACACGTAATCTGATATAGAATGTGATAAATAAGATCGAAATCATGCCTTGAAATTTACGCCTTTTTAGCGAGCAATAAAAATATTTTCATGAACATTAATTATTAACAAATAACTTAATAAACTGGCATTAAGTAATAATATATAGTATGTAGTCCAATAACACCTTGATATTGCAGCGTAACAAGAATGTCACATCGCATAATATCCACTTGATGAAAAGCCGAAAATATTTATAACTTTTTCCATTATGTCTGTTGAAATCCGACAAAAACCTCCAATTTTCAGTCAAAGGCAATTCATCGAATTCTATTCAAGTCGGGAGTGTTCTCTAGGAGCCGGGGCGGGTCGCTAGTAGAATGTGAAGCAAACGAACTTGTCACCTGATGTCAATCGATCATTGGCCAATAACATTCACACGAACATAGAAAATGCAAATTCGTTGCCGGTCGGCCCGTCTTTAATCAAGGAGTACGATTTTCCTTGTACGACTCTAAGTTGTTTTATTCTGATATAGACGATACTCGAAATTTTGCAAGATATGAAATGTATGTGATATGAAAGTGCATACTTTCTATATGAAGGACAGCTCGTGATCTATTGCATCTTATCTACTTTAATATCAAATACATTTCATATCTTGAAACTCATCCATCAAAAGTTACTTAAAGGAAACTCTTAAAAGCACTTTCGACATAAGTAGGGATTAAGAAATTTCCTCGAAACAAAAGTCGTAAACTTTTTACTGATTGTTAGAAGATTTTCTTTAATAACTCTCGCAGCGAGCGAACATTGTTGAAGACCTATACAGGAATGTTCCTTAATTTGAATTCATTCGACAGAATTTTTTCTTTGAATTCCTTATACAAAATCCTTTAGAGTAATTTGTAAAGCTAAAAAGTGTTTCTTATACTTACAATTCTTTTCCGGTCAAATCAAAGTATTGTTTTTTTTTGTATTTCAGTGTACTTAAGTTTGGTGCTAGGGATTAAATAAAAAGCAATATAAAGATAGATGAAGTTATAACAAATTTTGAGAAAGTTATGATTAGGTGATTTATGTACATAGAACGAATGAACGCAAAAGTAAATGACCATAAATCATTAGCTTTTGATTACATGTCTGATACATATACATGATATACATAGAGTTAAGGCCTTTTAAGTGCGACAGAAGTTTAAAATAATAATGATAAATGAGAAATTGCAACCATTTTAACCACGTCAGTGTTTAGGGTTATGTTTTAAGGGGTCGTAGGTTTGGGGAATTTTTCGTGATAGTAAAGTTGCATCAAATTTAAAAAGGGCTAGTTTTTAAAACGTTACTACATTATTTCTAATCTTAACATTAGATCTCAAAAATTGAGTCGCAGGCACTAACAAGTATAATATAATATGTAGGTAGGTAAAATCAATGTTTATAAAAGACCCCCGGGTTCGAACGGGTAGCACTAAAATCGAGATTAGAACTATGCTATCCTTTAAGTTGGACGAAGTTACACAAGTGACCAAATTTCACTATGGTCGGTTTAGTAGTTTCGAAATGTATCCCGGACAAATATCGTGGCACGAGATTTAAATATGAGATACAATCTATAGCGCTCAAGGATAATATACCTTTCTAGCAGTGAAACAATTTTCAAAATGGGTTCAGTAGATCCAGAGATTACCCCCAACAACCGCACAAACCATACCATACCATATATATCTCTTTATAATATTAGCATAGAAAAAGAAAACCTTGTCCTTAACTGTTAACAAGCAACATAATACCCTCTAATTAAGACGCGAGTCGTATAACGATATTGTGTAATGTCATCGCTGGAGAAAAGAAAAACAACATTTTGCTAGGCGCGCCGCCGCAGTAGCAGTTTTTGTTGTGAGAATAAAGAAATCAATTGAATAACGACGAAATGCGGGTGTGATTTTCTTTATATTATATTATATATATAGTGTGTATATATATAGTAAGCAAATAAATAACACACATATAGTAAGCATTTTGACCGAACGAAGACATCAGACAAATTGTTAGGAGTCATTAACTAAATAGCTACTCAAGCATTATAGCTGTTATGAGGGAGTTCGGACGGTTGAACACCTGTTTAATCACGTCCTATACACATGTATTCAACGTTTGAAAACATATCTATACTAATATTATAAAGAGGAAAGATTTGATTGATTGTTTTTTTGCATTGAATTGACTCCGAATCTACCGAATTGAAGAATTCTTTCACTGTTGGCAAGTGTCACTATCCCCGGTGACATAGGCTATATTATATTTTAAACAAAATTGAGGATCCTTACTAAAACTACAATAATGTAACCGAAGGTGTATAAAATTACCTAAAAAATTCTTTACTTTAAAATTTGGTCACTATGTGTAATTTCGTCCAACTTAAATTACATAGATGGAATTATTAGTGCCACTCTTACAAAGCCGCGCTAATTGATAATTAATCCCAAATAATTCTTAACATTATTACATGATCGATGATTATTATTGCACGTGTTTTCAGGAATTTAGTAGAATGATAGAAAATTGATTGTAAGGAATAAGATGAAGATCGAGAAATAGGATCGTCCTAAACCTGAGACCCTGGGGGTAGCACCAGCATCAGCAACGGTTGTTAGTAGTATTTTTTATTGGCAGAACGTGGCAAACGAGCAGGCGGGGCACATGATGTTATGTGACCGCCACCAATAGACATCCGCAACAAGCAAATGCCTCGCAGATGCGTTGCCTACTTTTAATGGACAGATGTGGTGAAAGACTGAAAAAATATGTTTCCTTATCCTATCGATTCCCTTCCCGTCCAATCGTCTTCCGCTTTCCATCCTTTCTGAATCAAATCCTGACTGAATTCTTGCAACAGGTGTTGTTATTGCGGGCCCTACAACTGTTAAGAGTTAGTCATACGTCTGCATAACATTGCATGAAAGAGGTGTTTAGATCATCCCCCATCATCGAATACTATTCTATTATCTACAAATAAGGCTGCGTGCTCCTAGACTCTTTTGATTGTGACTGACGTTTATAGGCTGTTGCTTAACATTGGAGACAAACTAGCAATAGTTTGTCTCCATCTACCTTAAAAAAATGTTACTTTTCCAAACATTAATTTCCTTATTAAAATACGCATAAATCCTTTTTTTATTTAGCGTTACCCTCTTTTAATAAAGTATTTACGACTTCCGAAGAAAATATTGTTTATACTAATGCGCAAACGTGCTCCCCAAATTTCAAGGCGTATTCTCAAATCTCGTCATAATAAAACCTGAGTGCTATAAAAGTAACGACGGGGAATTCTCTCTGTGGGCAAATCATTTTATTAGATTCCTTAAATCCTAACTTAATATTATAAATGCGAATGTGAGTTTGTTTGTTTGTTAAGCTATAACTCCTTAACGATTCAATCAATCATAATGCAATTTTGTCACAAAATCGATCTGACAATATCAGGGATATAGACAATGGCGAGGAGAACTTAACTTTTATCACGAAAATAAAACCGTTCCCGACAAACAAAAATCTTCATTTACAACATCGGAGCCGCTGTAAACAGCCGTTACAAAAGCATTTTTTTTTCAATAATATTTGATGTCAAGAAATGTATGCTTAGCCATTTCCGAAACATCGAAGACACCTTGTGTCCTAAAAAGTCACCAAGAACCGAAATCCTCCCTCAAAGAAAATATAAAAGGATATACTTTTTTATAATTACATATTTGGATAAATTATATCGTAATTTCCGAATACCGACAATGTTATAATCATTCTTGTTTTGAGCCCGGTCCTTTTGTCAGCAATGAGGCACGTGCCCAGCTCAGTAATTAAATGAAGCAAACTTTGATAACTCCGGAGTTCATTTATATAAGCGCCTAATGAAGGGCCCGGAACTTATTAGTGGAGTGGCTTTTATGACGTCATAATTTCGGGAGTTATGGCGGCGGCCTCCAAATATTTGGACAAGATATAAAAATCTCCCTCGCTCAGAAAACAAATGAATTGTCCTTATTGTTTTTATCTTTATCTGTGTTTAGAAATATTAACACTGACTTGAAAATCGTCTTATAGAATATCAGTATTGCAATATATTAGAAAATATTGTATGTACTCGTAAGGCCTTACCAACAAATCTCTGTTTTTCATAATATTATAGGTTTTTATATGTGTTGAAAAGTATACCTACAAAGTATAACACGTAGCACTAACATCAAACATTTCTCCGAATCTTATTCGTGTGCAATGAAAGTGATCAACGAATATATATTAATGCCCTCAGCCCAGGGAAGGTTTAAAAGTAGAGAAAACAGGAAATGCCAAAAGGTAATTTTGTGTTAGGATTATGAAACTTTTAAATCTTCATGTTAGGTGGTGTTCGCGGCGGACGTTTGTTACACAGCTGCACGCGCATGGATATCATAAAACGTATTATATAATTCCGTACAGTCTTTTGACATTGTTTTTAGTTTGACGAGTACATATCTGAAATTGTTTTTTCGTTAAAAAGATAGATATTAATATTTTTAAGATAACGAAGGGAGCTCGAAGCATTTCGTTCGTATAATTTTACATTGTTCGTCGTACTGACATATGTCGTCGAAGCTAGGCAATTGCTCGGTGAGCTACTTCACGTGCAAACCGCACCAATAACCAACGAGTAACGAATAATAAAAATACTCGGATAAGTATGTACCAATAACGACCAAGCGCGACCTAAAATGAAATTTTGTAATTGTGCAGTAGATTCATTATTTTATTTAGTTAGTATAATTATTTAGTTTAAGCGAATTAAATTATGTTTAGCAAACATCAAAAATTAATTTTGACATCGCGAAATGGATTATTATGGTGAATAATAAATCAGTAAGGTTTGGAGAAATATAGTTTTTCCGTATCGTGAAGTGTTGCCTTACGCATGTATTTTGGTTTATTTAGTTCTCAAATTAATCAACCTCACTATGCAAAGAAAAGAGACTGATGAAGAATCAGCTTATGAACAACGTCAAAGAGACAATGTTGTGGAGAGAAAAAAAATAGGAGTCGCACGTTCTCGTCTCTCACCATTGTTTATTTACCCAGCAAAAGAAACTGAGTTTTCGAAAAAGCTTGGCATTGAATATCAACTACATTTATTTTTCTTAGCTTGAACTTAATTTTCATGTTCCTCTTTAAAATCAAATTGTATAGCATCAGAAAATTATATGCTTAAATTTCTGGGATTCATGCATATCTGAAGCCATTAAAATATCTTATACCTCTGTGATTTGCTTTAATTTATTATTCGCGGCATCTTTCACACTCTTGACGACTGAAGACTTTGCGCAAATAACAATAAACTTTATTACCGTGGTATAAAACTCAAAGTGGCTGTTACTTTAACAACCGATACGCAGCAAAATTGAAATGTTTTACGATTAATGTTTATAAAAGAATTTATTTCTGCTTTAAAATACCCTTAAGACATCGTAAAGATATTATTTATTAAGTCAACCTTTGTCATTGATAACGATGACTTTAAAAATAAATTGTTACGCCTTTTCATCTAGCTAGATATATCAAATTTCAAACCGTGCGCGAATTGTTTGGTTAAATCCGATCTGGTAGTAACTAACTGACTGGGAATCGCAGCTTTCAAACGATTCTAAGTCTCAAGTTAAATCTACGTAAAAGAAAAGTTTATCTTTTATAATATTGCTCGCTGACCCTTGCCAGGTCTTCGTTCCTACTTAGAATTAATTTATGTATGTTGTGTTAAATTATTGGCTGCATTAATTTTGTATTAATTGCTGGATGGGTCGATTCCTTTATTGAAAGCAGATTGAGATTGAGTACAGTGGGCGACAGCAAGGGGCGCATCAAGCGACCAACCCCGACATCGGTGTGAAACCCGCACTTGATTTAAATTTGTTCTGCGTTAGTTTTTATTTTGCGATAACTCCTCAGATAATACTTTCAATTATATGGTGTAAGGGTGTACCATAATGTGCATGAAATGCTTAAGGCAACTAACGTATTTACGTTGATAAGTTTTAATACTATATCCGGCTAAACGGTTTTTCTTTTACCGCATTCATCGTACGTGACTATTTTTTAGAAGTTAGAGTGGGTATAGTGAGAAATCCTTAAAAGATAGATAATGCCATTGCAAACTTTTTGTAGATCTTTTTAAAGATACACAATTCCATAGTACATTAATTTGACCTATGTTGTAAGGTTTAGACAGCGTTTGCAATGTAAGCCCACAAAAATATGTCGACATCACATTACAATCTTCTCTTTGATTTTCTCTACTATAACAGGCATATATTATACATATTAACCTTCCACTTGAATCACTCAGCCTATTGATGAAAATCCGTTTGAAAGATATAGGGTAAAAAATAGCGGAAAGGGCTTTGTTTTATACTATGTAAAGATATCAACGTGTAATATCTGTACAACTACAATTCAATTTAAATATCGTTTGTTTCAATGTAAGAATTCTGAAAAAAGATATCGTCTTACTTCCGATCTAATGTTCAGTTCGCTATACAACTTGTACTTATAATTAGATTGCAATTTAAATTTCAATAAAATGACTTTCTTTAATTTACTTACTTATATTACCTATGTAAGTTCATACGAAAATAATCAATACCTACTAACCACTTACAACCCTTGACCGTAACACGAATTCACAAACGGAATTACATTTACTTAGCTTAATCCAATATGAAAGGCTATTTACTGTTAGAGTCCATTGTTGTGTGGCAAACTTGACCTCTATTCAAGGTCAGTCGACCTCGTTCAAGTAATCTCTTCAATGCTTACTCGGTTCACGGTCGCCACCATGACTTTGAGCGTGATAATTTACAGCAACATAATTGTGATATGCGAATGAAGCCTTACTCTCAAACCTTTGATAATGTATTCCTTGTCGTTAGCCCATCAGTTAGCATTTTGAAGCGAAAACTTTTAGCCGCGTTCGACGATATTTGGTAGGGGTAAAACTTATAGGTTCGTATGAACATTATACGCAAAGTGCAAAATGCGTCAGCGACATGCATTTTTTAATTTGGAACAGTTTCGGCGAAGTTTTTACATTTATTTTTCTTCTATCCAATTTTGAATTTAAGATTAAAATACATTGAATATAGTCAATGTTCTTTACTTTTGAGCTATTGTCGCGTCTTCCCACTGGCTTTGAGTTTTCACTTCTGTCAGCAGTCCTTATGACTGCCTGTGTTTTTAATAGATTCTATTTATCGAAGAAAGAAAACCTCCTTTTGAAAGAAAACGAGGAAGCGGTTCGTCTGATGTAAAGGTGACTTTGGACAGAAAAGGTTGTTCTTGCAAAAGGGGAAATTTGAACTAGCCCGCATTCTCTTTTCAAATTTCTCCTTTCAAATGCATTTCTGTCATCTGATACTGATATTTTTCCAGTCAAGCTGATTCATTCTGCCGCTGCATCGATCCATGTTGATCCATTTACTTAGTAAGCAATCCATAAGTGTCCCTAAATAACACGGTTAAGAATTTCGTTTAAATTTATCCACAATTGTGGCGGACAATCTCTGGACTTTTTTTTAGAAAAAACACACAAAAATAAGAATAACATGAGAGAAATTCTTTTTTAAGTCTTTTTGTACATTACATTTATTTTAACGCTACGTCTCCACAACTCAAGTGAGCTGATATTTTATTGTAGCAATTTATTAAATCGTCTACAGAGACGAATAGATTTAGCTTTTAGCAAGACATGGGGAATATTTACATACTATTAGATCCCAATTTCGTATTTTGTTTGTCGTATACTACATTTATTTTCACTTTATCTTATAGAGAAGACTTTATCGATAGTTGTTTAAATACTAGAGTCAATGATATTTTATACTATAGATATGTTTTACTCATACAAAATCATCCGTCGAAAGTTTTCCAAAGACAGTGACAGCATTCACATTACATGTGAGATGGTGTAAAAAGGATAGCATTATTAAAATAATAAGAAAGAAGAGGACAGCTAGTGTTTGTCATTTAAGCGTAAATGTTATACACGTGTCATATAGAAAAAGAGTCCCAATTGGGACGCTTTCGAGTCTTCGTCTTTATTGTATTATAATATCATTGGTTAGAGTGGCAATAAGCTTAATGTATATCTAATTCTACAAAAATATCTGTCAGTTCGAAGTTGGATAGTAGTACCTCACTTACATCAATTCTATGGTTACCTTTACTTGTAATTGAATGTTACCAATATCAAACCCCGAGTGCGTTCAGGTATAAATCTGGTTGACACTTCATTAAATAAATAAAAGTATGTTAGGACCGGTTATATTCTGAAACTAGAACAATTATGGAGGTTGACCGCATTGGTGTGAATGGGTCGCCTCGGCCGGTGAAGTTCTTACGGACCTTACCAAAAAGACAGGTGTAACAATAGAACTATTTAACACTTTTGCGTTTAGGTTGGCTAGTTAGGGCCACCGAGTTTTTGTGGCTGCGGACGACGCGCGTTGAATGCTATTTGGACGCCTAGCGAACACAACCGGCGCGTTGTGACTTTGTATCGCCAGAAACGCGCACAGGACACGCGTTATCTGCGCGCACAAAAAAATAGGGGGGCAAAAGCTCTTAGATGCCGAAGGTCAAACGTCTTCCTCTTCTTATCCATTGTCCTAGTCGAGCAACTGTAATAATGCCACTGATATGTGACACATTATGCCGTAGGTCTGGCGGGGATCACTTCACTTTAGGTTAATTGCTTCCTCAATAACATACTTCTTCCATAACAAAATTTCGTCACTTTAACTTACACTTTGGTAAATTTTTATCGTATTATAAATCAAAGTAATTTTCTTTTTATTGTGTTTATTTAAATAATATTGTTCAGGTGCTGAGCTCGGACACGGAGTGGCACTTCACGCACCGCGGTCTGCCGCACGCCAGGTCCCGGCGCTCCATCGCACACGCGCGTCTTCTGAAGCAACATCCTCTTGTAAGTAAACTCTCAGTGCAATGGCGAAGTACCCTCAATTATTAATTTTGCTTCGAACCATTAGTTGTACATCATGAACGTCGGGAACAAAAATATCAATAAAATCCGTAAAAATAATTGAATTTCAATAATATTTAACTATATATGGCGGTCCGAACAACCTTTAATAGGACCGATTTGGTAGGATTGATTTGTCGCACTAATTATGTTCATCCGATCGCTACCAACAGGATCACACGATCACCCGCTAGGCTAATCAGAACATTCCCTTCAAAATTTCATCGAAATCGTTTCAGGTGCTTCGGAGTCTATCGGGAATCAATAAATAATAAATATGTCACCGACCGATTGTCAGAGCAGACACTTTATAATTGGGCTAGGCATATTGTAAACGGTCAGCACATTCTCAGTTGAACGAATCATTGACAATATATCGTTTATTTTCTAGGCACTTTACAAAGAAGCGACGTAAGGCAGGCGCATGTTTATCCAATAGAAATGAATATCTTTGTCTACAAAACGAACTTTGAGCGCTGAATGGTCGAAACTTGAGACCCGCTTGTTCTATATTATTGTAATAAAATTGTAAAAATATGAAGTTTTGAAACTTAAAAAAAAAAAATTATCTTTCTTGTCATTGCCACATCTATTTCATCAAAATAAATTTAAACCTTTGCAAAATTAATAATAAAGTATACCAATCTAACTCGTGATCGATTGCTTGGTACGGATTCCAAAATAATTTGTGAAAGAAAATTGCGTCAAGAAAATTAACATACTCTTTCAAAGATATCGAAAACCATCAATCATCTCGAAAGGTGTACAGGCTCTTCAGATAACCGTCACATAAAGAATCTACTCGTAACTAGAAGGTTATTATCTTGCGTTATTTAAAACCAGTTGAAGTATGAACCTAAAAAACATAATTAATATTTGTTCTTTTTTTGACAATGAATGAAGAAAGTTGCAAAGCGTTGGTATGGGTCGTGTTAGACTTATATGTCAATGGTGAAAACGATATTAAGTGTACCCATAATCAACCAGTATGTAGGCGAAGCACAAGCAAAAAATGTGTGTTTGTGACCGTGCCAAATAGAAATCTGTACTCCCTACGTACCCCTATGGGTAACGGACAGTATTATTTATTTATTTATCATATCACACATCAACAACAAGAATTCTATATTATAACTGAAAAAAGTAAACCGTCGCGGCACGCATGGCAGATGTAAACCATCTAAATTATTTTGTACAGATAATATACGTAAAAAGATAATTTATGAAAGAAAATAAATATAGAATAATAATAAAAATATCAAGAAAAAGATGACTGTTTATTTAATAATAATTTGAAAATGTATGCATCACGGCAGGGCGAAGCACCACCACACCGCATTAGATGTCTATAGAGGGTCTGACCTCGTTAGTTCTATCGATAAATCAACTAGCCGTTACGTATTTAATTCATACAATACACAGCCGCTATTCCTTCCCTTTATGAGACATAATGATTATGAAGGATTATGGTTTGTTGTCACTATTACTATTTATTTTTTCCAAGGTTCACACAGCAGTGCAACAGACTGGTTTCAAGCGAGTGAAGCGAGGTTTCCGTCTATTGAGAGTACCAGAGCCGCTCCCGGCAGCCGAGCCACGAGACCCCTACTTCCCCCTGCAATGGTACCTCAAGAACACCGGTCAGAACGGCGGCAAGCCCAAGCTGGATTTGAATGTGGAGGCGGCGTGGGTGCAAGGGTACACCGGGGTAAATGTAACCACGGCCATCATGGATGATGGTAAGTTTTTTTCAATAGAAAAATCTAGTGAACCACCAAACTCGCAACATATTTTTTGAGGAAAGTATCTTCGGTTAATATGGCTCTTATGAAATATCTATGCCTTTTTGTAATGTTTGTGTAAGCCGCCAGATATAACACAAAAAAAATGAAACAAAAATACAATATTGAGGAGAACTTAAGCCAAACAATTAAGTTAAAATTAATGATCATGATTATTTCCATCGTAATATTAAAAAAAAAAATATAATTGTTTATGTGTTTATTCATTCGTTAAGCAAGAATTAATTTTACGCGCTAATAAATTTCACTTTTTCTTTTAGGCGTAGATTACATGCATCCAGATCTGAAATACAACTACGTAAGTTTTTTTTCTTCATAAAACCTAATTATTCATACTTTGCTTTGGTTTAATAAAACCTCAGTCCTATCTCGTGATTACGAGTCCAGATTACACAGATGTTAAACTTTAAATTAAAATGCTTTATTCATGACCCCCGAGCCTTGTTAGGGCGCAAAAGGCGAAAGCTCTCATTGTAATTTCTGGGAAAAAGCTCTGATAATGAAAAGTAAATAATATGGGATTAGAGAAGGCTGGTCTTTTCTAAGTGAAATAATTCGCTTCAGTTTACACGTTAAATTAATGTCCATTGAAAGCTACAATAACCTTCCTTAAGAATAACAAATCACATATTTTAATCATTATTTAATTGATTAAAACTTTATAATATCACCGCAAATTAATATGTGTAATTCTGTCGTGTAGTTACTATTAGAATATTTAGATGTTATTAGTTGCTGTCGGAGTGTATTAAAAGCCTTTAGCGAATAATCCTTTGAAATATTTCTTGTTGTATGTGTTGCAATCAAAGCAACTTTTACAGGTAACGGAATCCCTAGTACCTTTGGCGACTATAATAATAATAATAAATCAGCCTTTTCTAGAATGTTCCCCACTGCAGGGGCACAGGCCCAGAGCGGGTTGGTGGATGTCGCATGTCTTCGAATTTATTGGTTCTAAGACATGCCGGTTTCCTCACGATGTTTTCCTTCACCGTTTTTGGAGCAGTGGTGATGAAATAAATTAACACAAAGTAAAGCGCTTGCCTGGGTTCGAACCCGCAACCTACAGTACGTAAGTCGGAGCCTAAACTGGGCCACCACTGCTCACTAATAATAAAAAACTCAGATTTTTCATCATGTAGTGCAGACAGAGACATTGATATTCTGCTTTATTTTTAATAGACCGCATTGTTATGACAATATTAGGAGAGGTACGTTTCGATCGTACTTTTGTATTGGCCTTCAATATGCAACAGTATAATTTTTAATTAACAATTTACAAGTAAAATCTCTCAAGCAGAGGTATTTAAAACTGTATACCGTGTTTAATAGTTGAATCAAGTGTACTTTTGGGTTCGAGATACTGAGCTTTTTAGTGTATTTATTGACTTTGAAAACTCTTCTGGAAAGTTGCGACTTATTTAATCTCAAACGAGAAAAGTTTGTGCACGGTTAGTAAAGTTTTAATTACGAGTGTATTGTTTTTAAATAAGCTTATGATCCTGTCTTAATTATTTTCATTATTAAATTCAGTAAATAAATTATTCTTTATTACTAGTATTATCAGTATTTGTATTTTTAATATAAACTGTTTTCTTTTAATTATATATATCGTTTTAAGGGAGTGTCATCTATTCTTTTCAAGGCGTTGATGTAAAGAAAATAGTTTTAAGTCCTCCTTTTTAAAGTTTAACGCCTTGCTTTTGTTTCAGAACGCCGAGGCTTCGTACGATTTCAGCAGCAACGACCCCTACCCCTACCCGCGGTACACCGACGACTGGTTCAATAGGTGGGGGCTTTAATTAACAATCGTTGGCAATCAATGGCCTCTTACTTTTTAATTATCGCTCGCATTTGCAGACGGCGATCACGTTGCTGGTTCAGTAGCTCGTTAAATTAAACAATTAATAGCAACCTCGAATATAAACAAAATAGTTGAATATTTTTTTAATTAGTTTAAGTAAATATTTATTGACAAATCGACCACGACCTTAGTTGTTTTCAATTGTCTAACAATAATTGATAGCAATAACATGAAACTTGTGATATTTAAAAAAAACTAATTAAGATAACTTACGCGCAGTATTTATTTTAGACTAGTGATCCGCGCCGGACTCGCCCAGGTATCACGCATATGTTGATCCAAACGCTCGATCCGATCGGAATCGGTCCAGCAACTTAGGAGTCTATAGGGAACATACATAAACATACATATAACCATCGCCTTTTATATCTATTGTGCATTTTTAATGTCTTTTTGTACACGAGAAAAAGATTTATATCTGAATATAAAATGATAACGTTACGTTTAAATTTACGAGCTTATTTACTAGAAAAATGTCTGCTAGCTCATGCCTTGAGTTCCTCAAATGGAGCACTGAAAAGATTTATGAAAGGCATTTCATTCGTATCCCGCAAAGAGCTCGCAAGGTATTAGAGCGCCTTTAAATATTATAGATGAAATTTATATTTGCGTCTCGTAGTCGTCACAAATTCATTTATAAAGTGTCACTAGAAATGTATGAAATATTTAAGTAGGTACTGATTCAATTTTAATTCAATGTGACTGTAACTGATTATAATTAAAATTATAATTTGAATTTAATGAAATTAAAATTTATGAACTCTATATTTTGCTCAGATCCAATAGTGCAAGTAATTATGTCACAGATCACTTCTATAGACGTAAGCAACGTGGTTTATAAAATCTATTACTGGAATCGGTGAAAGAGAATGAAAAGCTTTTTAATTTAATATGATATGAAAACAATTTGGTTTCATACATCGTTTTTATTTGCTAGAGGAGAGCACAATCAAATAAGTAAAATTATTTGTGAAGGGCTTTGAGTGGATTCAAGTTATATTAAATTAAATAAGAACCTTTGGCCTTTTGTATTTAGGTTTAATTTTCTGATCAATTTTCTTCTAAATTTAGACAAGAATATAATATACACGCCTGAAACATATTCATACACTATGTTTTATAGATAATTTATATGTATTTATTGTTTTATAATTAATCTACTAACGCTTAACTAACCACAATCCCACCGGTTAAGTGGTGACTTGCTAAACTCGTGTGAACCATTCACACGAGTGTAGCAACAGCCTATTCAGTCTTCTCTCAAGAGAAACCTGACGTGGGTACCTTCAATGGTACTCACGTCATAATTGTACGTAAATACCGTCAGTACTGGCAACTTGTTCTAGTTCCTTGCCGTACGCACGATGAACGACGACTAATTAAAACTTATTTTTGATAGATTTTAAAACTGAATTTCGGTGACTTTTAAAATACATCGGATAACTCTTGTATAAAATCTAGACGACGAGCCGGAGCTCAATTACCTAGAACACATGTAAAACAAATCAAATTTCAGCTTAAAAGTTAAAACAACCCGTTGTTTACAAAATCTTTATCTTGATTTAAAACAAACTATTTTTTAGTTATAAAATTGTGTAAGTGTAGGATTGTTACGAGTTTATTTTTCTCAAAAAAATGTTTTCTATGAGTTCTGGTAGCATATACATGAACACAGACTTAAACGTGTATTCTCAACTACACTACACTACAACGATCTCACAGAAGACTACCTTGTACTGGAAGTATTTTATGCTTCTAGATATGGTCTGATCGAAAGCTTAATAATTTCATCCAAGTACCTCCCAGCCTCTGTTGATAATATGGTTGTTGCGGATTACCATGGGTTTGCGTTCACCTTCTTCATTAGAAATATTTTATGTGCATATGTATGTTTATTTTATGTTCAGTCACGGCACACGATGCGCCGGGGAGGTGGCGGCGGCGCGCGACAATGGGGTGTGCGGGGTTGGTGTCGCCTACCACTCCAAGGTTGCTGGTGAGTCGACTTCTAATACATATTTTATCTTTTTCGTGCAAGAAATAACACTGCGTAAATGAATACAATTTATTATTAATTTATCCGATTCGTTTTGAATCTCGACATGGATCATGTGCCGAACTCAAATATCGCCAGAATCCTTCATTCCGATTTGAATTTCGAAACAGATCGAATAGAACTCAAACTCGACGACTGAAAAAACAATTTAATACACATACACATATACATATGTACATGTTTCTCGACTGACCAGCTGTTGTTACTTACGCTCCAATAGAGCGAATGATAGAATTTTTTTATTAGTTCTAACATCAACTTAACGTGTTATATGTAAACTTCTTTTAAATCAAAGGATATATTAGGTCACAACCACCGCATACGAATATCCCTTAGGCAAGAATTTTTTGAGGAGCTGGGTTGACTGGATCCATGTCCTATCCTCTCAAAATACGGGCTAGTCGTGCAGTTGGGAAGAAAAGCCCTTACTAACTAACTAACTAACTAGGGCAGAATTGTTTTTTTTTTTTTTCGATTTTTTTTTAATTTAAGTAAGCTGCACACATTTACTAAATGTACCTGATATAATGCGTTGTTAGTGATTTTTAATTGATTTACAACTCTAATGTTTTCTGACTACTCTGTGTACTGTGCATAGGTTGTAACAAGATATTCCATATTTTTTTCTTTTTTTGTACAGGTATCCGAATGTTAGATCAGCCGTACATGACCGATCTTATAGAAGCCAACTCTATGGGCCACGAGCCTCACAAGATTCATATATACAGCGCATCCTGGGGACCAACTGATGACGGGAGAACTGTAGATGGGCCGAGGAACGCGACTATGAGGGCTATTGTGCGCGGCGTTAATGAAGTAAGTTATAGGTATTTATGTACGAAACTTACCCAATCAGGGTTACCGGGCTAAGTGAAACTATAGTTATTAGAAATATACGTAAGATCCTCATCTGATATAATTAGGGTTTAATAAATTGTCTGTAAAATACAATTGACCCACAATTTTATTTATTACAACTGTAACTGAAGAGAGTTGTGTGCTGTTAAATTACTTGTTTTTACTTGGAATTTATAACATTCTACCTACGATGAAAAATACATAGACTAGATTCAGTCTTATATAAATACACAGGAAGAAAATGTCTTGAAATGACTATGCTTCTTCGTATCTATTACTCACTGAAATATAAACACATTTTGTAATAACCAATTTTATTTCTATCTGACGGTTTAGTTTTCACTAATATGTAATGATTATAGGACCTGCTGATCCGTGATAAAGACGAGTGCGTGAGAGACGTTAAATTTCATAACCGTCCGCAGTGGAAGCGCTTCAAAATACAACTCATATCTTTAAGGCTAAAAATTGCAAAACCAATCCATGTTTGGGAAGATTGTTGGTACTTTGATGACTGATATTGACCAAACGACAAAGTATTGGGCCTTTGTGTTTAATATACGTGTAGTGGTTATTTTTACAGGTTTTAAAAACTGAAGCATTTTTCGCTCGTCCCCGCGTTGGCTGGCTTTAGACCGTACTAAACTCAAACCATACCACATTTTTTATTTGTGGTCTAATTTTATGGCCATTTTTAAGTCTGATCGAAGCATTCAAAAACATTTTTATAATAGTATTAAGGGATCAGACATTTTAAAAGTTCTATTGTGTTGAATACTAGAATGGGCATTCTTTCAAAGAGTTCTTCGGAACGCTACCAATAAAGACTCTTATTAAAAAGATGTGTAACAGAAACAGTTCTTTTAATTTATCTTACTTAATAGTGTCGATAGAGAGGAAGGCATGAGTTAATTTTTGCGCTCGTAAATTGTGTCGTCACACTGACTGCAATATCTATTAAGTAGTCTCTTTGTTATTGAAAACTCGAGGAAAATTTTCATATTAATGACGCTTTCACTTTGAAGTTAGTTCCATTTCATAATTAAGCCTTAGCGTAGGAGAAGAACAAAGAAGTAGAATCTCTTTGGATACCGGTCAATTAACATTAGATGACCCGTATGTATGTTCGTTTGCCACATTCTACCATTAAAAATTTTTGCTATCTACGAAATAACTACTGAGATAGGTTACTAAGTTTTTTATCAATGTCAACTTGTATTTGGTAATTGTTTTGTTTATGTATTTATCTATTTCACAGCATAACATAGATTATTATTGGATTTTCTTCTCCAAATCACTCGATTCGATGCGTTTCGAAGGTGAAATTGTGCGTATATTATAAAAACACAAATGCGTGATTACCTCAAAGTACGCAAAATATTTAAAATTGTAACATAAAACAACGTCCATGTTCGTGAATGAATAATTTAGCCAACCGCAGCCAAAATGATGTGGCGAGGCGTGTGAGATTGGAATATTACAGTGTATTTGTAGTTTAGGCAGCAAATGCTTGTATGTGAAAATACTTATATTTAGGATTAACAAAAATAAGGAATTATGGAGCAAATACAATCATTGAAAGGCCCTTATTTAGCTATGTACATTTTATATTTACTATTCTGCTTTCGACTAATTTATCTGGCACCTTTGCCTTTAAGATAATGTAAATAACATTATATGGAAGGAAAATGATTTACGTTAAATAATGTTGTTTAATTTAATTTAACTCACATTGTTTATCTTTGTAACTCAACAAGGGTAGACAAATTTATGGTAGAGCCCGCAACAACAACATCCGTTGCACGAATGTGGTGGCTCGACGGGACCACGACCCCATAGAAGACAGGCCCGAACTTCAAATATGCTTCTGCGTGTAGTGTAATATGAGGTGCCGGACGCCCAATTTCAGTTCTCTTCATCTTCCTATCCACAAGGATGGGAAGGGGAAGTCGATAGGACTTGGAGGGGATGGATAGGAAAAGGAAATACTATTTTTCATGCCTATCCCTTTCTCTGTCCATTAAAGATAGGCAAAAGGCATCTGCGACTCATTAACTTGTTGCAGATGCCTGTGGGTAGCGGATACATAATATCAGGTGAACCGCTTGCTCGTTTGCCATCTTTTTCCATTAAAAAACAATAATGTACAGAAGAAGACATACATTAGATATACATAAGTGTATGGATACATAAATATGTACATATGTATATATCCGTAAACTTTTTCGCCGATATATAATTTTAACAAAAACCGATTTTCAATAAAAATAATTATATGTGAATACTGAAGTAATATAGTTCATAAACCTTCCAGTCGTTGTGTATTTTATTCATGCAATAGAACACCTTGCCGCTTTTCCTTCCTTTTATAAGACAATACATCACGACAAAGGAGATCCTTTGTGTGTTCTATCTCAGAGGTAGCCTTACGGTGACTTGTAAGATAATATTTAATACAATCCTCTGTGAAATCGCAAACGACGAGCGGTTTCTTATGCCAAAGGCTATTTGTATAGAAAACAATATAACTAAGGTGAATAGACACTTTAAAGGTAAATCAATACTTAAAAAGCCCTTTTTAATTAATACATAATTATTTTGAAAATGCAACATGTGGGTTCATGCATAGAAGGTAGTAATGATCTCTCTTCGGTCCATATTCCCCTATTCCTACAAAACAAAAGCGCAGCAAAAAAGTACCGTAGCACAGCGCTGTCCTCGTAGCTAAGCGTAGCTCCGCGTAGCATTACGGTTGTCAAGCTTGCCGACTAGGCAGACACAGTTGGTTAGAAAATTACCAAAGTATTCCCTGAACTAAACTTAATGGTGGTTTGGAAAATCGTAGGAGTTGCAGCCCTATACTCAATTTTCGATATCAGCAGGACGTAAAGGGGTGTGGCGGCGGGGCATACTCTT
>JWHW01028696.1:51786-63085 GCA_000931545.1 Papilio glaucus | reverse complement strand
TCACCCGCATTTTGCTTACGGGTGCTGTGCAAGGCTCTGCGTGTGATTTACATCCGTACAAACATGCGCGCGCTTCCGTCAAAATAATTTAATTGTGAGAACGGGCGCTCGTAGCTAACCTTCGAGCCGCCGAGATTGCATCACAGTATAACACTTGTGAAACAATTGTGACATGATTGTGTTAGCAGAATCAGGGGAAAGATCTTCAATTCTGCTATTTTAATACTATCATTGTGGTGGCACAACGGTATCATTACGTCGCACTATTGACAAATGTATGTAACAGAATTATTTGAAAAAATACCAAATCATGTTACCAGAACAGTAGGTGCTACGATATTTTGTCTTTAATGTATCATCTTTATAATCATTGTCTTCTTTCCGCATTAGGGTCGCAATGGATTGGGAAACATCTACGTGTGGGCGAGCGGTGACGGCGGGGAGGATGACGACTGTAATTGCGACGGATACGCGGCCTCCATGTGGACTGTATCAATAAACAGGTATGTGGAAGTAAACTTAATAGAAAACAACCTTAAGACCGGGGTAAGTTGTGAAAATGCGAACAGATCAGCCGGAAAGCCGGTGATGTTGCACAAATGAGCCAACTCGAGCGCAGAAGTATATAGGTACAGATGTACCTCACATAATACAGACTGAAAGTTGGAGTGTTAAAACTTCTAGGTTTCGTTTTATAGTGGTGCCGCAATGCCTATGCTCTTCCCATACTACGTTATTGTATATAACGAGAATGCAGCACCTGACTTCTAAGACGAAACGTAGAGTACATCTACTTCACGCCTGTCTTCTGTGAAGTCCTGGTATTTCACCGGTCGAGCCGGCCCATTCAAGCAAGATATGTTGTTGCGGGTACTACCATTGTTAAAGGTGGGAGGGGAAATAATACATGTTTAAACATAAGGGTAAAATGTTGATCAATATAATCGTTGCAGTGCAATAAACGACGGACAAAACGCGCACTACGACGAGTCCTGTTCGTCAACTCTGGCCAGCACATTCAGTAATGGCGCACGAGATCCCAGCACTGGGGTCGCCACTACGGACTTGTACGGGAAATGCACGGCCACGCACTCCGGTACATCGGCGGCCGCGCCTGAAGCCGCGGGAGTCTTTGCACTCGCTCTACATGCTAAGTAAATTAAATCAACAAATATTTTTTGAAAAATAAAATATAGTTAATGATGATTATTTAACTTAATGAGATTTAGAAATAATTTCCTAATTTTGATTAAAAAAAACTTTTTCCTCTAAACTAATCAACCATAAAAATTATTCATTTTTTTTTCAATTTAAACTTAAGTAAGATTTAAATTATGAAATGAAACAAACAATTTACAGTATCGAATCCGATATCCAATTATAGTCAAAGTTATCTCATACTTAAATCTCTCTAGGTTTTATAGTTATTGACTTTTTTTTCAGAATACGTATCTTATTTACAAAATAAATCCTTAGAGTTTTAAGAAAACCTCTGTGATTTCGTAAACGTCTTAAAATTATCTCGCTTCTTAAATATTATTTTGATATAAGAGCAATTCAATATGGCATTTTGTTTCAGTCCCAGTCTAACTTGGCGTGACATTCAACATTTAACGGTTCTAACATCAAAGAGGAATTCATTGTATGACGCAAAGGTAATAAACGTAATAGCTTTCAGAGCATCAATTACTTCTATTGTTGTTAAGTGTGTCATAGGAACCATATAAAACGATTATTTATTACATCATGTTATTACATTGATTCGTAATTAGGTTCCATCGAAATACCCGAACAATAGGCGGGAAATAAAATGAATGGGACTATAGGTACAATTGTGAGGAGTCAGAATGTGTCTATGAAGGCTCGTCTGGAAATATACTACTTTAATGGATGGAAGTGGTTGGGTGGGCTTGGCAGAAAAGCATGTTAGTTGAGATACCGCATCCTAACGGCATTTAAAAGTGGTTTAGGCATGATTTTGAATGATGGGATTAAAAATAGTATTATAAGGGAAAGCTTAAAAGTGGCTATCGTGACTGGATTTGAGAGAGGTATGCTTCGGTTGCCCTGGCATGTTGAAAGGATTGAAAGGGGGAGTGAGTGGCAGCGTTGGCAGTCCAAGCAGAACTTACAACGATCGGATTAGTGACATACTAAAGAAGGGCGATATAAGGAGTACCCGTAGCCCCGATATAAGGAGCATGTATGCATAGATGTTTGAATGTGGAAGAAACGAGAGAGGTGTGTCAGGATCGTGCGAATGGAAATCCATGATCGCTGCCTGCCCCTCCGGGCTACTAGGACTAAGGACGTTACAACAGCGTGATTGTACAACCTACAAATAAGTTTATATCGAGAAAATATAGTATATTATGATCATTAAACATGTTTCCCTCATCTTTTATATTTTAGCGATTGTTGTAGGGTCGTTTCCACTGGACTATGAACGGTGTGGGGCTGGAGTTCAACCATTTGTTCGGCTTCGGCGTGCTCGATGCGGGCGCTATGACCGCTCTAGCAGCTAACTGGAGGTCCGTACCGCCGCGGTACCACTGCGAGGCCGGCTCCGTTAATACTCACACGTGAGTACCAGACTCTAATTAAATGTATAGTAGTTCAATTCTTATGAATGCGCGTGCGTGGCAATACGCATCGTTTACTTGTGTAGTAGTGACGCGGCAACCGGTAGTCGTCCTTCCTCAATTTCTTGTCACACATAGTGACCACGATGTAGATGATTTAATTACTTCATTTCCATTCTTCTTCTTTCTTCTAACGTATCAGGTTCATGTAAGTCTCAAAACCATAAAAAAACCTTGGACACTTGTTTTATTATAGCAACAAATAGCGAGAACGTGGGTAGACCATACCGTTGATAGATGAAGTTGAATTTTTGCAGAGATGTATGAAAGAAGATTGACAAGAGAAATTTATGTCGCGAAAGTCAGTAGTTACGGTAGCAGCGTTGGTAAGTCTAAGCGAACTTATACCGACTTGATTGAGGCCATACAAAAAAAGGCGGTATAAAGAGTATGCGTAACCGACAAGCATGTACATATGCGTAGATGTATGAATGTAGACGAAGCAAGGGAAGGGTGCGAGGACCATAACAAATGGAAATCTGTTCTGTCTGCCTATTTCTCTGGGCTTGAGTGCATATTTATTTATTTGGTGAACAGCGAGATCCCGCAAGATGGCAGTGTGACGCTGCGGATTGAGACGGCGGCGTGCGCGGGCAGCGGCAGCGAGGTGCGCTACCTCGAGCACGTGCAGGCGGTGGTGAGCGCCAACGCCAGCCGCCGGGGTGACCTCGAGTTCTTCCTCACCAGCCCCATGGGCACTCGGTACTTTTTACAATCTTTTTATAGTGAATATAGGACACTCGGCTGGATACAGTTGTTTCTAGTGTAACGCATTCGAAAACCAATATCTACCATCTCACCTTATCTCTCTTTTTCCCAATCCAATCTCCCCTTGTTTCTTACGTTAAGTCTGTCACCGTATCCATGACTCTTGTTATGATGTTGATGGATAGCAGTAATCACATAATATCGACAGACACACACAAATGACCCACTTAACCTTTGGTCTCTGACTCTGCCCCAAATAAGTACTGGGATCTATATATATATATTTATGTGTAGGTCCATGATCCTGAGTAGACGCTCCAACGACGATGACTCCAGGGATGGCTTCACAAAATGGCCCTTCATGACGACGCACACTTGGGGTGAATACCCACAGGGCACTTGGATGTTGGAGGTAATTAACATTATCGCAGTAAAGATAGATAAAGATATACGATAAATAAATAGTTATAACGACAAAAGCCACAGAGATGAGTCTTTTACACGACAGCGGCAGACTACTGCACTTCCCAGGGGATAGGTGTGGGAGATTATATTAATTAATAATTCTGATACATACATATTAAATAGAGATCAAACTATGAAGAAATCGTTTCAAGCACTTAATTCACCAAACGAATGTATTCCATTGAAATATGATGTGAAAAATCTTTACTAGGCGAGGTTCAACGGTGGATCGGGACCCAGTTCAGCATCAGGCTGGCTGCGAGGCTGGTCGCTGGTCCTCCACGGGACCCGAGCGCCGCCGTACGCTCAGCTACAACCGGAAGACCCCAACTCCAAGCTAGCCGTAGTGAAGAAAGCTCACGAGGACAACGCCCTTAGTAAATAGATCGTACAACCTTTCCAATTAGATTTGTTTATCACTTACGAAAGTATAGGAAAGATAAATCTAATTGCAAGGAAGTAACCCTCTTCGCTGTCTCATTTATTAGTGGGGAACTAGGAACTAGTCATTTGATCTGACCTTTTTTGTAAGATCTCAAATACTAAGCGATCATTATTGCTGTGTAACTTTTAACTTCACTCGCGTTCATTTGACTTATACTGACCGTATTGTATGACAGCTTTGCTAATACTTTTCACCTTTTAAAAAAAAACCATATCGCATTCTGCTCGCATAGCAACTCTAACCGAAAACAATTCCATCTGAAGGAAAGAAGGCGCTTTCCCATTTAATCTTCTTGAGAACTTAAAACATTAAAACATGTTTTAGTGCCACGGAAAGATCTAACTTGTTTCTAGTTCCTTTTTGAAGATGCTAAAATTACGGTCATAGTATTTCTTCTATTATATTCCAAATTTTATATCTTTCCAGTTTTTATTTATAAAGAACGATTTTTTTATTATAATAATCTGAGATTTATCAACTGATTTATTTAAAGATTTTAAACTCAATGTTTCGCTTAGGCTAATTTTCTAAAAGGCTTCGCGCAAATATTATGTAAAAATATTGTTAGAAAATATTCTAGTAATCTTGAACTTATTGAAATTTTAACTGAATTTTAATAATCTTACTGGCAACTTTATGATTTTTTGTAGGTTTTCTCGAGTTAATGCTTTTCCTTTATCAGAAAGTTATTTTAAGAAAAGCTATATAAAATATAATTTTGTTTTTAGACAAATTACATTTATTTTTATATATTTACAAATTATTATGAGATATTAAAAAAAGTACTTATAAAATATTCTTACTAAATATTATACTTTTTTTCAATTATTTAGCTTAACTTCCTTATTGTATTCCATGTGTAATTTCATGAGTTATTCAATAAAACACATTCCAAAGAAATCTAGTCATTTTGTTCAACAACATGATTAAGTATATTTTAAGGTTATGTTCGCAACTATAATTATATGCATATTATAATTTAATGAATTTTGTTCATCTTCTTCACTCGAAATATTAATAAATATTCGTACATAAAACATATCATATAACAAGCAACATAAAACGAGAGAACCAATAATTGCCTATGTCTTGTATCATAGAAGTATTGAGAAGCTGAGCAAGATTTATAAGTAGATTTTTTTACATTTTTTAATTTTGTATATTATAACACATTGCCTAAAAGAAGTTACATAATATCATAAATAAAATTAACATAAAATAAAGATATGTGTTAACTAAGGATTGAAACAATTTAATTGTACCAATTGTTTAATATCTATAAAATGATTTTTTCTTAACCATACGCAATTATTTATTGTTATTAAATTTATTTATTGTTAATTATTCAAACGAACTTAACTTACCCAGCAGGATTAAGTTCGTTTGATACCAATATTTAAAAACAAATGACAATGTCGATGATATAAAAAAAATATTAATAAAATACATATTGCTAACATAGTCATAAAAAATTATATGTCAAATATATTGTAACGTGTATTAAAAGAATGCATTAAAAGTAAGTTGTACTATTTTCTTAAAATGGAATTTTCATTATATCTTAGATCACATAAATGTTTCACACTAATCAATAAATTACTACATATGACCACACGACGACTAGTTACTGATACGTTCTGTCAACAATATTTTTTTTGGCATTACATATGATTATTACATATAGTTGTTAAGAACATAAATTCATATATGAAAGAGAAAAAATATCTATTATGTATTATTATTATAGAAAATATAATGTGATTTGATGTTGTATTTGAATTAAACGAAGTTTTTATATTTGATAATCCTTCCCTGAATATATAATATATTTCATAAGATTCGATTGGATTCGTATTGTCAATACTCAAAGATGCAGGATGTTGAGAAAAATAAATACAGTTTTTACATAAAATTGTTTAATAAATTAGTATAATTTTAAAAAACGATATAATTAAGAAAACTCAATACAATTCATTTAGATTTTATTTTATTTCCAATTAAGAAAATAAAAAAAAATGTTAAATATACAACTTACCACTTAAATGAGTTACAAAATATATTAGTTACAAAATTTAAGAAAATGTGAAAAATAAAAGATATCATTTCATTAGACGCGGATGCGGAAGATGTCAGTCACAGAACACAGTCCTATCTACAGGTACTATTCGCCTTCGCCTGAATGTGGCATCGCCGTGGGACATATCAACACTCAGCCCAAACTACAAGGCCTGGGACTTTAAATTTTGCACAGAGATTTCTGTTATTACGTAGGCGAGTACTAAGAAAGTCTAAAAGTCCCCTAAAAGTAAAGTAGAAATGAAAGTTTGTATGGATAAATAAATTAACCCAATATGAGATAACCTCAAATTTATATGACTAATCAGATTAAATATGGTTCAGCTTGGATGGATGATTGTCTATTAAATTAAATTGCACGGCGGGTGAACCCGCGGGGCTCAGCTTGTCTTAGATAAAGTATCCAATTGGTAACATACATACTAAAGAAAGATCGAATTAAGTGTACTGTAACCGAAGAGTGTAGATGGATGCTGACAGACGAAGTAGGTGATGTGTGAGAGGACTGGTGCGACCGGATCCTGTTATTTCGTCCACGTTGAATAATAACTTCGAATGCTTTAACTTTCGTCAAAAAGTTCTGTTAGGTTAGACTACACTTTCTCATACAATAAACCATCCCCTCTGTCCCTCACCCCCACCCCTTGGAGGGATCTTTCCGACAAATGGTAGTCTATGCCACTTGACAAGTTCCAATATATTTGTATGCTTTTTTGATTTGGCTTAGTATATTTTACGTGAAACAGGAACAATAAAAAAATTCTGTCATGATACTTATACAGATTAAAAATGTTATTACTCTGTGCGAAGCTGGGTAAAATACATAACATTTGTGAATATGTTCATTTTTATATGTACATATGTAAATGGAATATTAACATATAACCAATACTACATATTGAATAATGAATTATGTCTTACGAATATTGTAGAGCCAGCCGCGTACTCGACCTTGAAGGGTCGTAATGAATTATCTGACGTACATACGTAATAACAACACTGTTTTCCATCTTCTCCAAAACAAACCAAATCGAAGTAAGATGAGTTTGTTTTTTTATTTGTAGAAAATATAATTTTGCTTGAATATGCCGGAATATTTTTTACAATTTGACGTTTTATTTAGATTCATTTCATTTTTAAAGTATAATAATTGCCGTACAAAAGTAACAAGTTTAATTCAAAAAAACTATTTTACCAAAAGAAAGCAAGGCTTTTTTATTTGTCTCTATAGACAAATAAAAAAGCCTTGCTTGCCAATATAAAAGAACTATCAGAAGGTGTTTCTATAAAACACCTTCTGATAGTTCTTCAAGTAACATAATATAAAATTCAGCTTTGATACTATGACGAAGTTTGCGTCATAATTTAAGGGCGTTAGAAAGGGGATTGCAACCCTTCAAGGCGTCAGATAAAGAACGACGTGATTTCTAATATTATTCCAAATAGAATATATAAAAACTGAACTTTATACTTTCACGAAGGTCAGGTGCAATGTAATACATTTTTCCTACCAGATATCTTTCAAAGCTAACGTGATCCAAACTTTATACTCGGGGATCGTTTTTATCTGTATAATGAGCATACACAGAGAAACTCTCAGGTATACTATGAACTTATGCCTTCTCTCAATCACTGAAGGGAGGTGTACAAAATGTAATTCATTGTTTGTTTGTTGTTTTCTTTTGTTACTGTGTTTTTTACTAACATACTTTTAAGATTTCACTGTTACTAACATTAATATCGATGAATCTGAAATAAATGAATTTAATAAGACGAAGGTCAGGTACTTCTCGGCTCTCGTTCTATGTCTGTTTGCATGGAGTATTTTAAACTTCAATCATTATCCTCATAACATTTTTGTACATGATAATTGCAGAAGACGTGATTATTTAATCTGCTCTCAAAGCTAAAAGTTCTCCTTTAAACAGCCAACTTATTTCTATGCAAATACACAAAATGCTAATTTAAATTCAATTTAAAATGTAAACTGTACGCTCGCTATTGACTCAGGTTGTGCAAAGTCAGCAAACTGTTGAACTTAATGCTGTTTGAGAGATCAATTTAGTTCTGCCTTGCGAGTTAGTTCTAAAATTATATTACTTTTTACATTTATTTAAACAGAACTAATCCATATTTAAAAAAAATTGTCAGTGGTAGAGTCCGCAACAACAACATCTGTTGCACGAATGGGCCGGTTCGACCGGTGAAATACCATGACCTCACAGAAAACAGGCGTGAAGTAGAATTAATCTGCGTTTCGTCTGATGAGTGAGATGCCGGAGGCCTAATTTCAGTCCTCTTCCCCTTCCCACCCTTTCCCTAAAAGGATAGGATGGTAACGGGAAGAGGATTGGACGGGGAGGGGGTTAACGTAGAAAAAGAAATATGCTTAATCCCTTCTATGCCCTCTTCTATCCATTAAAGGTAGGCAACGCATCTGTAACACATTTGCTTGTTGCGGATGACTATGAGTAGCGCTCACATAACATCAGGTATACGCTTGCTCGTTTGCCACCTTGTTTCATACAAAAAAAAAACACAAATAAATAAATCCGGTGTACGCCAGTTATTTACGTACGGTAGACGACAAAGAACGAGCAAGCGGTTCACTTCATGTTCGGTGAATACCACTACCCGTAGTCATCCGCAATAATCATCCTTTTGTGTACAAAAGAGGAGTGTGTAAGGAAAAAGCGACGAAAAAGAGGGGATATGAAAAGGAGGGGATGTGAAAAGGAAGGGATACCGACCTGCGGTAGCTCGCTAGACGAATCTTAGACGTGTAATACCTCCATTTGACATCTGTAATGTGGGTAGTAGTCTCCCGGTACGGCCGACGTATCCATACTCCTGTGGCTGCTTAAAACATATCGAATTGGTATATGCGCGTATTCAACAACAGCGACAGGGATAGAGCCCGCCACAACAACATCAGTTGAGCGAATGCGCCAGCTCGAACGATGAAATACCACGACCTCACAGAATACGGAAGAAGAAGTATTCTGCGGTTCTCCTGATGAGTGAGGTGCCGGAGTTGGTCTAATCCTTCTTCTCTTCCCATCCCATTATAATAAAGAATGGATTTGACGAAGCAAAAGATGGATAAGAACGGAAATATCCTTTTACTCGTTTATCCCTACCTCTGTCCATTAAAGGTAGGCTACGCATCTTTAAGTTATTAGCTTATTGCGGACGCCTACGAGTAGCCGTCACTTATTACTATGTGAACCAAAAAATAACAAGATACAGTATGACAATTTATTGATTGTAAATCCAACGTCAACTCGTATTAAAAGCATATTTGATGATATTAATATGATTGCTAGTTACATGCGTATATATTAATATAATATAAATGAAGCTCTATCTTATACAGACTCGGGATCGTACACATAAATATTCCTAACCTTCGTCTCCCCCTTTGGCATAAGTAGTAATAAGAACCACATAACTTTCCTATAGCATATTCTCTCAGTATCTCAAGAAATACATGTATTTATTTACTGTGTTGCTATATATAGAAATTACATAGGATCATGTTTAAGTTTTATGTCACATTAAGTAATATTTTTCTAATGAAGTATGTGGCCATCGAGCAATCCGTTCACCTCATGTTAAGTGCCAATCGTGCAACAGATGTTGTTGTTGCGGGCTCTACCACTGTTAAAGATGTCTGTATTATAGCTAGTTGGATTTTTTTAATAATACTTCCAACAGGATATTAAATTGAATACTGTGTGAGCAAGTGGCCTCGTGCCATGTCAGCGGATATGGATAAAGTATCTAAATGGAGTAGTACTCATATCTCAGCCCAAGTGTATTCTTGGCTTTATATCGTGCGGTACGTTAACTTCACATCCGGGAAATCTAACAAAAGCCTTTCACCGCGTCGTCTTTTATGTGACAGAGTTAAGTCTACTGGTTATATCATCACTGTCTAAAAGTGAAATAGCAAGATTATATCACAATAAAGTTGCTTAAACTGGTTGCGTGAACTGGCTTAAAGATGCGAAAATAGATCAAAAATAAATAAATAATTTAAAAAAAATAAACCTCTATGTTTTGACAATAAAATTCTAAATTGAAAACAAGTAATATAAATGAAAAAAAAATCGTCGAAACTGTTCCAAATTCAAATAAGCATGTTGCTGACGCATGTTGCTTGTTATACACGCAATTCTATAAGAATTTCATAACTTAATCCAATAAATCGGTTAACTAAAGCTGGTATTTTCACAATACTCACAAAATGAAGCAAAATGGGTTGTTAAAACATTTAAAGAATTTTTTCAGAACTTGTAATAATATTGCTTTACAATATTATTGTTTTCTAATGAGAATCGAAAAAGTAAAATGCAAAAAAATCACTCTCTATGTATAAAGAGGAGCAAAAACAAAACAATAACTGCTTCCTTCATACTCATAAGCTGGATCGCGCTAGAGAGAAACGGACAGACTTTTCACAGACACTACACAAAGTGTGAACGTGTGAAGGTGCCAGCATTAATTAACCGACCTATACCAAATATTGTCTAACGCGGCTCAAGAAGTTTCACTTCAATTAATTTATAAATACAAATTTATTTACAGTAAAATATAAAATACATTAGTCTTTGAGCCTGTGACCTTCGTCAGGCACAAAAAAGTGTTGTCAGACAAGTGACACTTGAGCGACACCGCGCCTGCCCTCTAGAGACGTCACGGGATCCATTACCGAGCTATTTCAGACGTTCCTCGAATACTCATCAGTATCGGTGTTGGGATTTCTTACGGCTTTAGCCTACAAACGTATGATTGGAATACTTTTAATATGCTTTTATGAGATTCGGGTGTGTGTCTATTTCTATATAACGATATCTTTCGACTATTTATTATTGCATTCTTCATATTATATAAATGTAAAAGTTTACACACTTATTAAGATCCGATGATGATTTAATTATAACTTTGTCGTAATTATTTG
>JWHW01028696.1:13876-46205 GCA_000931545.1 Papilio glaucus | reverse complement strand
AAGACCTTTTAAAATTCCAGCGGTGATTCAGGCAGTGCACTCATCGCTAAAGACTTGCAACAAATTGGTCTGGTGTCTTTCGTATTCGCCGAGCATCCTGACACACCGATCTATACGAATGTCTCCTATTATTACAATTGGATTAAAACTAAATCTCGAGCGCTACACTGCAGTAATTAGTTGATTCCAATCATTTAAATATATGTGATGCAAATTTGTTCAGTAAATAAATGGTTTTATTTATAAATTGTTAGTTTTCTTACTATACATCATATAAGCAAGCGGTTTGTCTCTGTTATTCAACTGATCGATTGACATTAACTTGCCAGTGACCAGTAAATCTTCACTCTTTGTTAGGAGGTGGGTCTCTGAGATGTATGTCGACGCGATATCAAAATTTCCGGCGAAGTACCCTCTTATTTTCAATTATTATTTTTACTCCGATATATGCAGAATTAATTCACAGTATCTTGCGATCTTGCAGACGTCTATAGAAAACTGGATTTCTTTTATTTCAATGGCCTCACCAATCATCACTGGTAGGAAGCGTGCCACTGACGTCATGCGGAATCTTCTACTATTATTGTTATTTTCTACCTCTAGTAACAAAAAAGCAAATACGAGAATTTGTTCTTCTTCGCTTTCCTCCGTTGTTTCACAAACCCACTCCGCACGTACATACGTACGCAAACATCTGCGTCGGCAATCCGATCGCTGCCGACACAGGGGACGCACGGTGAAAACAATCAGTTTGATGCGATGGGTCCGATACTCACTATGCGAACACGTGGACGCTTAGCTTTAATAAGCGCGATATAATCCTAAATTAGTCTAATTTCAATGTGTAGTAGCTATACGTCAAACTTAAACATGGAACGACTAGAAAATATTGTAGGTAGCAGCGGAAAATGAAAATACGTAATCCTTCCCCGTTTCCCGTACCTCTGAGTTATGGGCGTAATAAAAATATATTATTACTTACGCCCATTTTATAAGAAACGAGTTTGTACCTCGCATATAATAAGATATTCGGATAAAAAATAAGGACAAATGTAAACCTTGGTTCTTTTTCTTCTTCGTATGTTATTTACTTTGTTTCAGATGTAAATATATTCTACTAATACTTTTTCTTCTTCTATACATATATTTAAAAGGGTATCTATGAAACGCTTGGACCGATTTCTATGAAATTTTCAGATTGGACTAGCGGGTGATACTGTGAAATTTGGTAGTGATCGGACTAACATAATAAGTGATACCCGCGCGAAGCTGGCGCAAATTACTAGTTAAGTATAAAATAACATCATAATTTAGGATGTCTTAATAATATTGAACGATTTATTTTAGGAATCCTGTCGAAATGCCAAATTTGAGAGTTGTCTCAATCGCCGCCATGGAATCAGATAAGATTTAAAAAATATATCATCCAAAGTCTAGGAACTTGTGACGAATTATTTTAGAAATACTGCCGATAAAAGTTTTTAATTCGTCACAAATCTGTCTTAAGTCTTCACAAACTCGGTTATTATTAATAATTCTTGCAAAGCATTAAAAAACCTTTGGTTAAAAAAAAAACTGAAGAAACTTAATAATGCCTAACACGCGCCTAATTACCAGCGTCATTAGCGTATTGCGTTAAATTGACTAATTAACCAAAGTTAATGTACACAAAACTATTGAACAAAACAAACACACAGAGAATAAGATGCGTGGAATAAAAAATCATTTTATAATTGGAATATTTATATTTTTATATAAAATAGTACGATTCGTTAATAGTAAGATGGAGCCTTATGTGGTCAATGGCGATGTAGCTAAAATACGAACTTACCCGCACTGCGTTTTCATATACGTCGATTGTCATGGCAAATGGATATGTGGCTCAGCTATTGTCAACCAGAAGATACTCCTCACCGCCGCACACTGCCTTTACTGTCCCGATAAGAAACCCGAAATCGACGCATTCGCCGGTCACGAGAATATTAAAAAGGTAACTATGTCAACTTTAAACTAAATGATATTATCAAACTTAAAATGAAATTAACTTTTTATCCTGATGATCTTGGTCGAAGAGAAAAAAGTTACGAAATCGAAAGAGAAAAAAAAGGTTAATCGAACAAAATATTTTTGCACAATTATGGACAAGCAAAAACAATATTGGTTCGAAGGATTTTATTCTACTCTTCTCCTGTTATTTTGGTCACAAGATGATGACTATTGCAATTATGTAATTTGTATAATAATTAATTTTGTACAGGCTAAAGTGAAGAGAAGGGTAAAAAAATCATTAGTTCACGAAAAATACAACGACAAACAGGTCTATAATGATATAGGATTGGTTTTGCTTTTAGAAGATTTACCTTTAGGTAAAAAAATAAAAAGGGTCATACTTACAAGACAATCTAATTATGGTGTTGAAGCAGTAGTGGCGGGATGGGGACTAGTGAGCGTAAGTAAGATATGTGCTTATTTTTTATTTTTACGGTATATTGTTTTCATGAATGAAGAACACAAAAAAGAAAACGGAACACACCAAACGCGCAACGCATATCTAAGATGTAGCCCGATTATTATTGTTATACTAGAAGGTAGCAAATGAGCTAACGGTTCACCCGAAGGTAAGCGACCGCTACCCATAGGCACTCGCAACAAGCTAATGAGTTACAGATGCGTTGGTTACCTTTAATGGATAAGAGAAGGGATAAACATAAAAAAGGATATTGCCATTCCTATCCATCCCCTCCCCCGTCAAATGCTCTTCCGCTTACCATCCTTTCCTTATTAGAAAAGGATAAGAAGGGTAAAAGGACCAGCGATTGCAAAAAGAATTCACAGTTAATCGTTTACGAATTGTATAGAAATCTTTCTAGGATGAGCCAGAAAGGGGTACCGATATTTTGAAATCCGCGAGTCAGAAAGTAAGATCCGCGAACACTTGTAACAAAATCGGCAAGTTAATGCCCGGCATGATGTGCGCGGGGAGCACCAACAAAGAACAAGCACGACCAAGTAAGTAAGTATATTAAAGATCATTAACAACGTATTTATCGGTATTTCTCACAGTACTATCTGCCTCAGACCTTTCCTGATAAAGATTCTGACCAGACCGCGCCCACCCTTCCGCGGTCGGCCTGGTCACGAGGGTCGGTGAGGCTATGGGTGTTGGGTCCAACAACGTGCCTTCTTGGTAAATTAGGCCTTAAACTGCCTTGCAATGCTGAAGTTTGTCAGATAAAGCTCACATTTATAAAAAGATAAGCTTAAAAACGACTTATTCGTTATATTATATGTCGGATACATTACTTCCTCTTCTTTTTATGCTAGAAGAAGAGAAACGAACGAATCTTCAGATAATGACCGCCGCTATTGAATTGTTAATTTGACCAATTCAATACACATTTGAACCGTTGAACGTTTAAAAATGTTGATCGTTTAAATTAAATTAGTTAAACTCCTTAGTTTAAAAAAATCGTGTTATCAAACAAATAAAAGTTCTTTTTGCGGGTTTTATCGCACGTGCCGAGTAAAACTATATCAACGATTAAATATGGATCTGTCCGTCGAACGGTCGGAGTACGTGCTCTACGGACCGCAAAGTGTGAACGTTTCTATTTTCCGTCATTGTTAAACAAAGTTTACCAAATAATTCAATTTTCACTGTTACAAGTATAATTACGCTAGTATTCTGCATCGAAGGCAGGGAGGATAAAGGTTCGCTCCACATCTAGATGGAATTTTTGGTCACATCTTACCTTTTATGTTAAAATTCGTAAGTTACAATTTAAAAAAAAAATAGTTGTTGATGACATTATAGCTACCCTTTTCATACAATTTCACTTCACTTTATATAAGTATTTCTAAAAAATTAGTATTTCTACAAAATTACAGCATTTACGATGATAGCATAAAAAGTATATGGTGAGTGACGTTTGTTTGTTTACAAAAATTCTATCTTGATGTGGAACAATGTATGATATTTACGAACTTTTATAGTAGACTAGCTTTCAGCGAGCCTTACTGTCCCACCCCAGGTTTTAGTGTTAGGTAGTTGGATTCTCATTTGAAAAATAATTATGCCATTATGAGCCTCCTGCACTGTTATATTTAAAATCTAATGAAATTGCTAAATACGTGTCGCGTATTGGACAGCTGCTCGATCGAGTCATGATTCGATCTTCTTGGGCATCCTCGAATAAGAATCCATAATAAAGGCATTGAGTAAAAGCTCAAGCCGAAGTTCCCTTTCGTGGGCCCTTCAGCTTGCTCGTCTCTTATTTCATATCAGTCACAGAAAATAAACCGAAACGAAGACCGGTACCTATATGCATATACAGTTCGTTCAAAGGACTTGATATATTAAACATAATGGTTTTATTTGCAGAGGAGATTCCGGAAGCGCCCTAATCACATCAAACTATCGGCAGATTGGAGTCGTCTCTTACCGCTATCCGGGATACCCGGGTCTTGTAGTTTACAGCAATGTCTCTTATTTTTACGACTGGATTAAAGAGAAATCTCGATCGTTGTATTGTGGAAAATAATAAAACGCAACATTATTTTTTCATTTGTTTATTCATTTAAACTTTACTCTAACACAAGTTGTGCAGGTACTGACTAGTTTCGGACCTATCGGAGGTCAGAGTAACGAAATGCTAGGCGGGATAGCACCGCGAACTAATTAATCCCTCTCACCCAGATGAAGGTATCTGACAGTTCCTAAACTAATTGGGACCTACACCGGACTACCCGAATGTTAATTTAGCAGTTTTATAATGTCTCACTAAAGCTTATTATTTTTGTAGAACGTTTGGGTAGAATGTAATAAGTTCGTGTATAACAAAAGCAAAGCCAGCGTGCACGAGAAAATGAACATTGCCCGTTCCATACAGGTGAACCTCCTGTAAGCTTGAAAGAAGATTCCATTACAATTCTGATATTAATTATTATGCCGACAAATCAAGAACAATTGGAGAACCGTCCATATTGCAAGGGCGTTGCAATTTAGCAGTGAATGTATTATGCAGGCACAAAAATGAAATTGCCGGGTGCGCGCATGGGAAATCCATTACTTTGTTTATATACCCTCCAAATAAAACACCAAGAAAATATAACAAAAATGTATTTTACCAGAAACATTTGAATTGAATTTTAACATTTTTTTTTATGTCCAATAAGTTAAAACGTTGCTTTCTATTGTTTTATTAAACAAATTTTATTAGGTACTATTTAGGACGTTCATTGGGAAATCTAGATTATTCGATTCGATACTGGCATTATTTAGGGCAAAAGAAAATTAAGAAATATTTTAAAAAAAAATGTTATTCTTTTAGTATTTTATAACCACGTTAATCTTAGCAAACCACCACTTTTAGTTAATCCTATTATATTCTTATTGAGAACCGCGGGTTTTGTGTTTCGTGTAAATTAAAGGAATCAATCACAATTTGACATGTCATTTCTTGGTAGTTTATAAACTGTCGAAGTCAAATTGTGAATTCATATTTAAGCTAAGTTACAATGCAAGATAATCATTGGTTGCTTTATAGTAAATTATGTTGAAAATGTTTATGAAAGAAAAAAAATTGAATATGATACGTCAAACTGTGAATGATTAGTTCAGTTCACAATTTGTTAGCGAGATTATAAACTCATATTCGGTCGGTGACATATTCATGTTACAGGGGATTTCCACTGGCATAAGATCGTGTATCGAAACAAGCTTTCTCTTTAAAAAAAATTGAGATTGCAGTATGTTATATGTCAATTTACAAAAAAAAATTACAAAATGTAAGCAAGGCAATTTTCGTTGCTGCTAAAATGTAGCTATAGCGCCATCTAACGACAATATAGAATACTTAGGTCATAGAAAATAAATTCACTATTATTCTTTACAATGCAAACATGTAAAAAATCAAAAAGTATATATATATATATATATATTCGCGGTAGTAGTATACATTTTAATTTTTGAACTTCAGCATATTTAGGTTTAAAATGTCTCACGAAGAAGAAATTTGTAGAGATGACTTGATATTTAAGACTAAGAAATTGGGAATTCAGAAAATATAGATATATTTAATTTTCACTTTTCAAAAATAGGAAGACCTGATTGTCTTACAATAAAACATTGATTTTTCCGGATAATTTTATTAATATTTACCCCTCCAAAGACACCATCTTTATAAAACCAAGTTTTCAACTTCATTCAACCTAAAAATTTTATATATAAATACAAAGAATCCCGAGTTATATTTAATACATAGCAAAAAATCTTTTGTAAGTCATATTTATTGTTGTCACAGTTGAGATTCAGTTAGTAGGCCCAGCATTAGATCCAGATGCCGCAGCCTCATTCTCCATTGCATGAGATGGTGGATGTTCAAGAACATTGTCAATCAACCCAAAGGCTTTCGCTTCAACGGGAGACATAAAATGGTCACGCTCCATTGATGACTGCACTTTCTCTAGTTCTAAGCCAGTATGTCTTACATACAAAGCATTAATTTGAGCTTTGAGCTTCAGTATCTCTTCTGCTTGAATCTGGATGTCTGTTGCTTGACCTCTCACACCACCCGATGGTTGATGAATCATTATACGAGAGTTGGGCAGAGCATGTCGCATGCCAGGAGCTCCAGCGGCCAACAACAAAGATGCCATACTGCAAGCCTGTCCCACAACCCAGGTAGCTACAGGTGGAGTAATGTATTGCATTGTGTCATATATCCCCAAACCAGCCGTTACATTACCACCAGGAGAGTTTATATAAAGGTGAACTGGCTTTTTACTTGATTCAGACTGAAGAAACAATAGTTGAGCAACAATTAATGAACTAATTTCGTCATTTATAGGTCCCATTAAGCAAATAATCCGTTCACGTAAAAGTCTTGAGTATATGTCGTACGCTCTCTCACCTCTTCCAGTTTGTTCTACCACAATTGGTATCATTCCAAGTCTGACCGGATTCGTCGAACTTATGAATCGTACATTTGAATGCAGTCTTTGAGTGTTATTACATACAACTTTAACCATATGGCGAACATAATTCAAAGCCATTTTTGACAAATTATCATAAGTTTTTGTGACAATTTATTTTAAAAACTTATACTTGACGTTGTGTTTATGGATGTATTCTTATAGACGTGTCCTTCAATTTTTTTTCTAATTACGCTGTGGACGATTACTTGTTATTTTAATTTTCCCATACAACTATACTTCAGTGGCTTAAGGTAATAGTCCTAACTTTTGTTTCTGTTATTTGAAAAGATTTTGAGCTCATATCGTTTTGACGTTTGACGAATTGAGCGGAATTGAAGTTTGGATTCGTTGTTAGGTTGGCAGATGACAGCCAGCTGACACATTGACATTACTTTTTTTATATGATAAGTGGGCAAACGAGTAACAGATCGCCTAATGATAAGCATCAACGCAGTCCATCAACATCCACCTTAATCAGATAATGGCTACGATCAAGCCGAGGCTCGGCCCCCTCGGGCACCGTGGAATCGGAATGCTAAAGGCGTAATAATTGACAGCCCAAGCCGAGATCCCCTCTCGGGGGCCCTTGAGCCAAGTCAATCCATGGAGCGTCCGCCAAAGCGACCTAAGAGCTCGGCGGCCTCCCAATCCGGTGATAATAATAAAGCAACGGCCCGAGCCGAGGCTCCCTCTACGGAGGGAGCCCTCGAGCTAAGTTACACTTAAAGAGGCTTAGGCTATGGGCCCTCTGCACCCTTTCGCTTCGAGCCCGGTGTAGCTGTAAATGCCTCCTCTAGGCAAACAGTGACCTTTCAGTCACAAAAAAATCAACATCCACACCACCAGAGAAACTGCACATGCGCTGGTAGCCCTTAAGGAAGGAATACGCTCTTTTCGTCAAGACTCCTAATTTCACATTGGTTTAGAAATATTGCTGAAGACAGATTTGTTCACAAGGCTTCGGCCCTGAATAATACTGCTTTTGATAATTATCAAATAGAGCGTGTTGAAATTCACGGTAAATCAAATAGTTTACCAATTTACTGTCTAAATAAGTCAAGTCGCAAAGAAAATCCTGTTTATAGAATTATGTATGTGGTAGATGGAATTGAGAAATAGATAAGTTAAGGGGTCCGAATGTATATGATCACGTAGTATCAGGGAACCTAAGTCCACATTTGACAAAAATAAAATCTTATGTTTGTATATTTTTATAGAAGACAGCTTATCTTCTGGAGTCTAGTTTTTGCATGTAAGTGTAACGTATGCGCCTTCAGAAGATAAATGCTCAACATTTAAGATCTGACAGAACAGACTTCAATCACCAATTTATTTATAATAAAAAATAATTTCTTGGTAGTGGATAAATAAAAATCCTTATACTTATGTAGAATCAACTGTTATTTTTCACATTGTGGTTATAAAGATATATAATAATTGTAATATTTGACATTGCAATTAAAAGTATAATCACATTCCCAGTAAAAGCTTATAATAATTGTAGATCTATTATATGGCATAGCAGGATCAAAAATTGATACCCTACAACAATAAATTAAAGTCCCTTATTACACAAGTTATATTCACATCTTGATTATTTAAAAAAATAAATGATAAATGCTTAACATTAAAACCCAAAAAAGTTCATGCCACATTCATGTCTTAGTCTGTGTCTGCTTCCGCAGTCTTAATTTCATTAATGCTTCCTGTCGCTTTTTCTCGATTATTGATTTTATATCTGTTTTAGTATTATTTCTTTGATTTGACTCAGATGGATTATCATATCTAGGTATGCCCTTAGAATGAATAAATGCTTTGTCACTAGGAATTTTTGGCTTGAATTTACACTTATCTAACGTAGTGCTTTGTTCTGGTATAGAAGGTAATGCATTTGAAGACATCAATGAAGTAAATGGTAACTGCCTTTTTGCTAACAACTTTTCTCTTGCTAACTGATGTTTCTTCTTAATTTCATCGGGTGTACACCTTATCGGAGAATCACCTGGATCTATAAGAAAATGAAATTACTAATATAAGAATAAATAATGATTAGAAGTTATGTATTAAATTGAATAAATTGCCAAACTTTACCCATTTGATTATTTTTATCCATCGGCATTGAACTGTATCTTCCAAAAACCATTCCACTAGTGGATGGTTTATTAATCTGTGCTATAGATGGAGATTCCGGCATAGAACTATAACGGCTAAATGTTGATCTAGAAAAAGATCCACTAAAATCTAAATGTAATTCATTTGGTTTTTCAGTCTTTGATTCAGACACTGGAGCCTTTGTTTTTGAAGGCATTTGCGTAAGTCTTTCTAGAGCACTATCATTTAAATTTCCAACAAAACCATCAAAGGAATCATTAACAAGCTGTGGTGAATTACATTTTTTAACTCGTTTTGCACATGGTGAATCCAATTTTATACTGTTAAGTATTGCATCCATAGAATCTTGGTCCATTTTGAAGTTGAGTGATGAGTTTGGACATTTAGTTTTGTTGTTGGAGACATCACTCTTTGGTCTTTTTAAAACATCATTCTTTAATATATTCTCTTCAACCACCTGAGTTGCTTTTAACAAACATTCATTCATTGAATCATCTGAATCTAAACCAGTTTCTGGCTCGGGTTTAGTAAACTTTGAACTTAGGAGATTTTTTCTCAGGCAAGTATTGATCCTTAAACCACTTTTTGGAGAAAATTCTTGTACATCTTTAAATATATCATCATCTGAATCTTCTCTTTCTGGAATGGAGTTCTTTTCTGCTTTATTACCTATTATTTCATGTAAATTCTGGTTTAGTTCAAGAAGTTCTTGAAAAAGTGCATTCTTCTTTTGAGAAGTTCTAATAGCTCTTCTTTTCGGTATTGGTTTTTCTAACACTTTGGGTCTTAAAGATTTTTTAGATCTACTACTGAGGGGTGTTGTGTTCTTGATGTGTGCCCTATGAGTGCCAGACTTTGGGGTGTAATGGTTCCATATAACATCAGTTTCTCCTTCAGTTCCATCTTGTGTGCATAAAAATGGGACTGGACTGGCAGAATCTGAATCACATAACGAGTCACTGTCTCTTGATGGTGAATCATTTCGATGTTCAGGTGTTGAGCAGAGTACTGTAAAGGGAAAGATTTGAAATATATTTATTGTTTTTTGGTAAATTTAAATCTCGAATGCTTTTGATGCTTAAATAGTTGCTTACATCATAAAAGAGTACACATAAATTAAGGAGCCATTGAGACTTCTTTTTTAACTTTTTAATTATAATTTATTTATTATAGTTAGCAATAAATAAATTAAAATGGTAAAGAATACCCAACATTACAATTTTTGTTATATTATGAGTTATATGATATGATTATAAGAAATCAGTCAAAAATAAATGCCTATATATGTATGATTTCTAAACATTATTTACACTATATTTTGCACCTAAAATTACGGCATACCCAGCAATAGCAACAGTTGTGGTATGAATGAACTTGCCTAGGTAAGCACTAGGACCTCACAGGGACACTAGTGAGTAGTCAGATTATTAATACATATACACTCACATCTGTAACAAATAGAGGTGTGCAGAGATCACAGATTTACATTTGATGCAATCCTAGCTCACCTCCCTTGCTTCTTATACATCTACTCAGTTATGGGATTTCCTCATATCATCCTTGTTTAATATGTCACTAATCTGATCAATTAAGTTCTCCTTCTCCATCTTTTAATTTATCCTTTCGACATGCCCAAACCACCTTTTACAAAGCCACGCTAAACATATTTCTTAAGATTCGCATCCATGGCATTAACTCTACAAACATGGTTTTCCTTCCAAATCTACCTCTCACTTCCATACATTAAAGTGAAGGGGTGAAGTACAGCATTGTGTATTACCCGACAAGTCTTCATAGAAACATTATGACTCCTCACACCTGTACCTATAGTCCCGTTCATATTATTTCCCACATTTACTCATAGCTCTAAATCTTTAACATGCCAACATCTTAACATACATCCCAAATACAGAAACTCATCCACCTGTTCCACTTTTTTACTGTTCCCATTTCTTTCAATTAATCATTCATCACATTCAGCATAGGTTGTAAGTCCTCCGCTGTATAATATAATTCTGATCAACCAATGGTTGCAACCTCTGTCTTTTTCACATCTACTTTTCTGATGATGTTGATTGTTGGGACTATTGACGGGTAACAGTTGTCACTTAACATCAAGGGAGTTATTTGCATGTATGTCTCTTTCGTCCGCATAAAAAAAATGGCTATAAGCCATTCAAAGATAATTTAGTTTGATTATACTTCCTATGTCTGTTTATTTATTTATTTTCGAACAAAAACATGAACATGTAAAATTACTTTTGTTTTTGTTCCGCGACACAACCATTTCATTGGAAGACTTGACGCGTTTGCTTGTCATAAATAATATTACAGTAATTTCAAGCCAAAACCAAAAAGTTTGTACTACATATCAACGAGACACAATACATGCTATTCAAAATGTATCACTTCACTTATATATTTTTATAAAACACTATAAAAAACGGAAAACTTAAAATTGAGTTTTAGCCCTGTTAGTCAGCCGAAGAAGAAACATGTCATCATTTGTCACAAGTCACAATGACGTTCCTTTCATTTTAATATATTTAACAATTGACATAAATGACAACGTGTTCCAGATAAACAAATACTTTACTTGAATTCGGTTTATCGGGTCGAAAAATGGAAGGTTTTCAAAATAAAAATCACTTTTCCATTAATAAATGTTGTATGTGTTTTATTTTATTTTAACTTTAATTGAGTTACTGACCGACAATGAGTAGAAATTGTGAAAAGTGAAATACTTATGTGAATACAACAAAATTTTCTGGGTCTGTATTAGAATACGTATTTGAAAAAAAAACATTGTTTCATTTTAAACTTCTTAAAATTGTTTCTTGAACCAATTTTAAAAAACAAAATTTAAAAGTAACAATGTATCCAATCCTATGCTTTGTTTAATAATTATTTTTTATAGGTGAAAATTTTAAGTACTTTAAGTTTTATTACAATATTTTCTCTATTCGTAACTAAACTTTATAAATATTTATAGACAATTATTATCTATTTCAAGCTGTAAGATTTACGCCGCTTTTGACTATCCTTAGCTACAAAATGCTAAAAAACAAAAACTCTATCGTAGTCCTGTCATTTAACCAACCAACCAGTGGTCTATGGTCAATTGGGCAAAGATCAGCAAAACAATCAGTTGTTAGTCGTCTTTCGTCTTGCTTATAATATAGCTTTTTTAATATTCGGTGCAGTCGCGATGCTCCATCGGAAGTGAGATTTAAAAGTGTAAAGTGAACAAGAACTCGTGAAACATGCTAGCAGACGGAGAAGTTGTTGGTGACGGATCATGGAACCTCACAATTTACGTTACAGACTTGAACGAAAAGAGGACCATGGTCGTAAAAGGAGACATGCACATCGGCGGAGTAATGCTTAAACTTACAGAGAGTTTCGGTAAGTGGAGTTAAGGATATTAGTAGAATTTTCAGATATGGTTACCAGATATGATTACCGAATTCACACTCAATTACTACAACCATCTTCTGCGTTGACTCACGTTTACCATTTATGGAATTTAAGTTAAGTAAAACAAACTTTTATCACTGTTGGTAGTTGAAAATACCCATAGGCAAGGTAAATAGCAATTGTAGCCATTATTCCCATAGCTACTTTTATTTAAATAAAGAACCTTTAGCTCTTAAGAAAATGAATGAGTGAAATCTTCCTAGTTTGCCAATGTTAATGTTAAATAGGGTACAATAATATTTGGACTAGATATCAATTATTAACATATAATACATAAAAATTAAGAAATAAAACTATTTCAATATATGAAGCCTCATACCCTATATTTACATACTTGGTGTGTCGTTTTTTTAGACTTGGTCATACTTTGTCTTTCTTCATTCTCTGTGCAGGGCAATAGGCTAGGTTAAAAAAGTACATCTTGTATAATATAATTTGGCTAATGGTGATTATGATTGGTAAACATTTTTTTATCACATCCAAACCGACAATTATATCAATAAACAACAAGACCCAAGAAAAAATGATTCCTGACAAAAAATAATACAAAGTAAACTTTATAATATTGGATAATGGAAATGGCAACAGTCTCATCTAATATTAATCTGATCTTGCTGACCTACGACAATTGGAGTAGTCACAGCCATTATGTATGAAAGAATAGATAAAGAGAATGAGAAGGGTATGTGTGGGAGAGCACACATACCCACATCCCACATCTGCTGATGACCTGCTAGCCTCGAAGTAAACCTTACAAAAGAGGAATATCATTATCTTGATCTATATGTTTGCCAGAAGACCTTGCTGAACTAATTTAGAGTAGAGAGTTCCTTAGAGTAGATAAGGAAATCATTTGAATATCAACTGAATTTTTGAATTTGAAGCACTTAAAAAACTTCAACCACCATAGTCATAAGTTGTGTTGCTTGGAGGTTTTATATTACATTATATGCAATACAAGCTGAGCCCTGTGGTTTCAGCCTCTGTGCAATTGATTTGAGTTGAAAATGATGCATCATATATATCTGAGGTCAACTTACATTGGATTATAATTATTTTGCCATACAAACTTTTATCCCCTACTTTAGTGAATGAATTTAGAAATATCCTAATTCTGGCCATAAAAACTATAGCCAAAACCTATACAGTATGGACTTCAATCATACTGCGCCCTTTCCCCACATGAGATAAGTACTTGCTTTACATAATAACAGAAATCTGTGTTAATTTTCAAGTCTTTAAGCGCAGTTTGGGCTGTGCGCTGATACACCAGTCAGTTGGTTTCTTCTTTTATATTCATAGATAGATATAATTGTAAAATATAATTTTTTTAATGCACATTCATGATAATCTTTAAATTTGCATTTATCCATCATGCATTATAGAATCTTGGTGCCTTGACTGGTTTCATTGGTAATAAAAGCAATCAAGTATTACCAGTTGATGTTCGAAAGAGGAACAGCAAATTGCGTGAGGGAGATGGCAGACGCGTATTCGCATTCAGGCACGCGTCCTTCGCGGAAACTATGTTACGTTAAATGAGTTTTTTTCTTCTCTGTCTTTGTATGTAATGATGAACTGTCCATTATTTATATGTTGGAAATGTGTTTACGATCAAGGTAAATTTTGTTGTTTTAGAAAAATTGCCATTAGAATCTCGTACGTTTTATCAGACGATTTGATATTTTAATGTATTTTTTCTAAAGTAATTGTAATGGGTTAATTTCAGCATCGTGGCGGAAGTTCTACAATCAAACTAAATTATCGTATACTCACCGGTTGAATAATGCTATATACATAAAATATAGCAGTTGCCATCTGTAACTACCCTGATGATGTTACTATAAGACGTGGTAGCTTATTTTATTTTAATGTGCACACGCAACATTCCTCATTTAATGATTCATTCCGTTACATCGTATTACAATTACTACTGATCTACGAGCAGCGATTTGTTTAAGAAATTAACGTAAACAATATTAAAATTCTCACCTACGCGCAGCGCGCCGAGATAACTTTCAAAATGGCGGCAATATTCGCCCACTGTCGTGAATTAGTATAACACGCACGACAAGGTTTCGCATTTATGTTTGCCGGAAAACATTTTCAACTGTTTCAGGTCACTGTTCAGAAAATGTGGTCAAGAATGTGATAATGGGTGATGTGGTATCGATCTTTAAACATCTTCATCTTATTGTTAGTAAAATAAGCTAAACTAAAAAAAGCAAGTCTATAGTTTTAAGCAGGTTTTTATAGTTTAAATCAATAAAGTAATATAACTTGACAAAGTCGGAACTTAAACAAAAGCTGTAATTATTGTATAACCCTAATTAAATGACCATATGTACAAAATAAAAATTTCTATCTGTTGTTATACATTTAGTAACATCATATGTGTTAAACATATGTTAAATATCATTGAAAATAATTTGAAGGTCTTTCATACCGATAAGCTATTCATTCCAAACATTAATCTAAAGAATTCGACGGTTGCGTTACGTAATTGCAAATAGCAATATCTTATCTGCTATCTGAATAGAGAGGTATTGTATTTGAGTCGTGTTTGCGTAGACGGTTGGCTGCCATAACGACATCTAATGAGATAACATCGGTAATGTGTTCGGTAGTCGTATCCAAACATAATTAGTTATGACGTATTTAATTTAATCTTCACAGACAGAGTTCTATCCATCTATGGAGCCGTAGAAAGCAGGACACACAAGGACATTGCGAAAAACAGAAAAGTATTTATTCGTTTTGCACTGAAATAGTCTGCTAAATGACGGGCCGGTTGGCGTGGTAGGATACTTGCATCAATGTGTGAATAATGACAAAACAAATTAACATAAATTTTCTTAAATTGTTATCAGTTTAACTTTAAATCCTGTTAACTTTTTTTAATATAACATAGAGTGTTCCTGTAAAATTGTAGCAATATTTACGTTTTATTTTTCCAATAAGGTACCGGTCACATATTTTTTTTTTATTTACGAATGCGTTTTATACATACTATATATACTATCGAAAGTGCTAAATATCTAACTACCTGTTTATCACTGACCTAAATGTTTATAAGTAGAATATTGAATTGGATTGTCTTACCTTCGTTATTTGTTCATCTGTAAGTTTTTGTAACTCGAATAAGTACATAGTATTGAAAAAATGTAGTCAAACAGCACCAGTCAAGTCAATCAGCAAACACCATACGTATTTGGAATCTTGGCCTTACTTTCGTAATAGAAATCGTAGTTGTCACACCACTGGCAATTTTTAATTTACTTCAACTATCAAGTCGAACTAAATTTAAAAAAAAAAATTGTTGTACTTTTTTTAATAACTTCACTTACATTACACCTAACTTAAACTTATGTTTTTAGGTATAAATTCTATATCTATCTATGTGAAGTCCTGTTAAATAAATTCTAATTTTAAGTTAAAATTTACTTGTTCCTTTCTCTCCCCTTATACATCAGCAAATTACCCGTGATTAGTCTGGTCTATCAAATGGTCACATATAGCTGTGGTTACTTAACATCAAATCAAAATTATGTCTTGTTTTAAGCCGATCCAAACTGAAGACGCGACTCTGTCTAAGTAACAGTAGAACAAACATGACCAACACTCGATAATATAATATTTAATAGTAAGTAATGGTCATTACACATCAGTGCTATTAACTAATATGTGATGCTAGTTTGTAGAAGTGTATACACGCAGCGTTTCCGGCGCCCCCTCCCGGCCGCCGGAGATAACGTTATCATCCGCTCATTGTTCCTCTACACGTTGATGCTCCGGCCGTTGACTCGATTGTATTTTTAGCACTCGATCGTTTCGCTCTTAATCGAATATCTTAGGTATCGATATTAGAACAGCTCTAGTGAGATATAATTTTATATCAATTTTAAAAAATAACGCGATAAAGATGCTCTACCTTTTTTAACTCTTTTAAAGTTTTATTGCTTGAAGTATTGGAAGAAATAGCTGGCTGCATTTCTCTATTTTGCCAGTCCTAAAGTTAAAGCTATTATAGTTCTTTTAGAATATTTTTACTGTTTAAATGGCCTTTATAACACGAAGATCACGTTTTAATCTGCACGTAGTTTTTTATTCGCAAATAGAAATAGTTTAGCATTAAAATATGCTATAGAATGTTGTAAATACCATATTAGAGATGTGCTTCAACCCACTAAGTGGGCGCAAATAAGAAGCCAGCCTGAATTTAGTCTCGCATGACCAAAAGCGGTCTTTCTCGGCATCGGTCTTTAAAATTGCATGCAATTTATAAGGCGCCGTTTGGCGATTTATGTAGATTGGTAAAATTCCACGCGATGCGAACGAGTGTGCACTTAGCGTTATCAAGAATGTGATAATGGGAGAGTTTGTGAACTATCTGTATTGTTGGGAGATAACTTTACGTATACATATCGTATTTGCTGTAATTGGTCGATGACCGGTGTTTTAATTATATACTAATACTAGCTTTGCCTCGTGGTCTCACCCGTCGCGCCGTTTGCTCCGTATAAACTTTTCATCCTCTACTTTAGACCCTAAGAGGATGAATTTAGAAAGATCCTTTCTTAGTACTCGGCTACGTAATAACAGAAAACTCTGTACAAAGTTTCGAGTCTTTAGACCCAGTAATTTGGTCTGTACGTTGATATATCAGTCAGTTTTTTATTTTATACCCCAAAAGTATATTTTTTAGACCTGGAACTGTCGATTTCATTATATTCCGTTGTTTCATACTATCTCGTTTATTTGACAAGTATATCCATAGACCTTACATACATATTATCTTAAGCAGATCAATGTAAATGTATTTGCTATTTTTAACCATTTTAAATCATCGCGAGTGAAGTTCTGCCCTGTCTTGCCGCCTTATAATAAAAAAAGAAAATGCCTCTTTATTTGAAAATATTGGCCCTAAGTTACATGGCTTATAACTCGCCGCTTTGACAGTTATGAAGGAATGCCCTATGGTGTATGGTTTTATCACTGTAGTTAAAAGATAAGCTATAAGATTTTATCGGTTTTTGCGAATCATAAACTACCATAAAAGGTGTAGACGGTCATAAATGCCCGATGCATTCTGCGGCGCGGCTCGGGGCAGGTTGGGAACTGTCGCCAACTAGGGCTCGCTGCCGGACGCTAACGGTCGCGCGCATTTCTCTCTCCCCCCTTCTCCCTTACCTCGGACCCATCACCCTACCAACTTTGCTAATTGCTTATGCGCAAACGTCTTTATCTGTGCTAAGACGTTTGTGGCTAGAGAAATTTATGCCGTAGTACAGGCGTGTTAGTGCAAATTGATTTTAATGAATTGATAGGTACTTTGATGTCGTGACGTTCATAACAACATTTACAGTGGTAGAGCCCGCAACAACAATATATTTCGCACGAATGGGTTGGTTCGACCGAGGAAATACCATGACTTCACAGAAGACAGGCGTGAAGTAAAAGTATTCGGCGTTTCGTCTGTCGAAGGCGCTGGACGCCTAATTTTGAACCTTTTGCCACTCTTATCCTTTTCTAATAAGGAACATTTAACGGGGTAGGGGATGTATAGGAAAGGGAAATATCCTTTTATCTCGTCATCCATTCAACTGCAACTCATTAGCTTGTTGCGGATGCCGTAAAGTGACCGCACCTATGCGGTCACTTTACATCGGGTACGCCGCTTGCTCCTTTCCATCTTCTTTATTAAAAAAAATGGCTGCCAAGATCGAAAAGGACGGCAAATATCCAATCTTTGTGCCCGTTCATTACGTATCGAGGTTTGTTAGCTTGATGATGAGGATATCTAGCACCGATAGCCAACTTATCTTTGGTTATAAAATTTGTGAGGACTTGTCTTTTGATATATTGGCTAATCGTAGTATTTATTTTATATGAAATTCATGATTTGCACGCGTGGACGAATGTCAGTTTTAAGTTTTATAACAGACTTATCTGCACTTTTATCACCAGAATTGATTTAATAATATGAGTCAATAGAAAAATTTGTTTAATGCAAAATATAAGTGTACGATCTCTTATGTGTGGTCTCATACTTATTGATTCGATAATCATTTTGTAATCCGAATGTATTAAAGTCAAAAAGTTGAAATACTTTGCAAGGCTACATGTCCAGTTACTCTTTATATGACGTTGAATGGAACAGTGCCAAAATAAAAGTAGTATTTGCTCAATTAAATTATTAAAACTGTTTTCTTATTTGAATATTAAATTTGGCTGAATTCAGCGAGTTTGAATGACTAATTTGCATACATTGCTGGTTGGACTAAGGGTATAAGATGAAAGTAAAACCAAGCCAGAAATGTATATGTTGATTTAGTCTGTCTATACATATTTTTTTTTATGGAACAAGGTTGCAAACGACCAAGAGGATCACCTGATGTTAAGTGAGCGCTACCTATAGACATCCGCAACAAGCAATGCCTACCTTTAATGGACGGAAGAGGACGTAGACAGGAATAAGGATATTTCCTTTTCCCCATTAACCCCCTTCCCGTCCAATCCTCTTCCCGTTACCATCCTATCCTATTGAGGAAAGGGTGGGTAGGGGAAGAGAACTGAAATTTGGCCTCCGGCACCTCACTCAGACGAAACGTAGAGTACTTCTACTTGACGCCTGTTTTCTGTGAGGTCGTGGTATTTCACCGGTCGAGCCGGCCCTTTCGTGCAACAGATGTTGTTGCGGACTCTTCCACTGTCTATACATATATCAATGAGGTAGGGAAACAAAATACTAATCAATTAGTAATTGGTCGTTTGACATTCATCAAGGGAACTGCTGCCATATCCTCACCTAAGTTAGTTTGTAATGTAAATTAATTAGCGATAGATAGCTAACAAGCCGGTCCTGCGTCACTGCTTACGATGTCGGTCTTCCTATTGTGTACGGACAACTTTAGAGGTAGTGACGGAATTCATAGGCCGCCCAGTATCCTCTGACGTAAGTTAACAGGTATAATTAAACATAAACTTGTAGTAATTAGGTATTTACTAAAGACTTTGCCATTAATGACTGTTAGTCACTGGTGTGCTGGGGACTACTAAATAACTTACTTGGGTACTAATAACTTGGGTACAACTAAAAATAAGTTAGTACAAGGGATGTAGACTGGATTCAGAATAGCACTCTGCTCTATGTTCTTACGCTGCAGTTGCCTCGGATCCAAAAGTGGCACAAACATATTTTTGTTTTAGCTTGATTTTTGACCTGAGGAGGTAACGTGGGTAAATGGCAGGGATATGTTGATCCAAAGTATTTTCTACTCGATTTTTTCAATTTAAAGACAAACAGAAGGTCTTGCTAACCAGTCAACTGTACTACAGTAATGCAAACCTTATGATAAACGTGTATTCATTATAGAATTCCCGCTTAGTCCTCGGGATGACAAAGTATGTAGTATGACTAAACTAGAGTCGTTTGTACATTGCACAATATAATATTGTAATGTACAATAATCGAGTCTACGTGCATTAGTCATGAATGAACGTATTTTTGAAAAACCTGCGTGGTTTTGTGGCTCATTCAAATGAATAGCAATACTCATTCATCACTAAACATTATAAACATTGTGCAGGTTATATTAAACGCTGTAAAATAGTTCAGTACCTAGATGTTCTATACTTTACGTACGCACTTTGTTAAAAATATTTTAAATTAATTTGTCTTTTTCAAGACAAATACTGTTAATAATATGTTACCAGACATATCAGCCGAATCGCAGATGAATGAATAATTATTTACGCTATTATTGATTCCATTGTATCAGCTCTCAGCTCCACACGAGTTGACTCTAGCATTGTGCGTAATTTATTACGATCACGTATCACGTAGTTAAATATGTAACCGTAAGTCTTGTTCATACTAAGTTGGGATACTGTTTATTAATGACTAGCAGTTACCCTCCGCATCGCACGTATTGCTTTCTTATTTTCCTCGTTGGAAAATTTTGGTAACTTGAATTCGCGTATAATAACTTGGTATTACACACACATAAATTACAAAGAGTTGTTATCGGTCGCCATGGTAATGTAAACATAACTTCTTTATATTTTGTTGTCATGTGGTTACCGACTGTTAGGTTATTTTTTTGTATCCCTCAAGATGATTTTTTTTGCAATAAAGATACCCTATGTCATTTTCTATACTCTTGAAAATATGTACAAAATTTCATGCGATCAAATTATGCGTGACAACGTAACAAACATTCACATTTATAATGTAGTTAAGATATAGTGTGGTCTCGTACTATGTAGCATTAAAATGGCTGCGTCTAAATAGGCAATGTATTTGCATACGATGCTTGCAAATGTGTTGCACTACCAGCAATTTGCTTACATATGTCAAATAGATAATTTATTAAAGTTTAATCGAACGAATGTTACGTAAATATATGATGACAACTTTTTTATTGTTCAATATAGGTCTGTGAAAGGAGAGTTCTGGCGAGATTGACGGCAATCTTAGATGGTCTTAGTCTTATGTCTTAGGTCACAGGTGGTGGAGATATGTCTTAATAGTGATCATTTACTACATCTCTGGTAGAACGCAGCGAGCAAATCCGTAGTTGTACAAAAATATTTTGAAAAAGAGTCAGCTTGCATAATTAACCTACAAGATATGCTACATCGATCAAAGGAATAATAACCGAATTAAAGAGTCTTAAGAAAAGCAATAGTATCACCGACCAGCAAGACTTGCCTAGCAATACTTAACCGACCAAATGTACTGGTGACTAGATAGAATTTATATTATTACAAGAGTAAATTAAAACATTGACACGACCGCAAAGAAATCGTTAATAAAGTACCAATGAATAACATTTCAATCGCGCAGTGTCAAATTACATTTGAAGTGTTAAGTTATTTAATTCCACCCGCAAGTGTCATTATGCTTATGACAAGTTAAATATCGTCAACATTTGTAAGTGATAATATCTGGCGTCAGTAATATAAACTATCAATATCAAATTAAGTTACCAATAGAAAAAAAATATCAAAATTGTATAGATGCGATCTAGATTTAGACAATTTGATACGCCATTGACTTGATTTGATTCGCTTGAAAAAGTAATCGTTTTGTTTTTATATTAATCTACCCGCTGACCCGACAAATTTCGTTTCGCCTTAGATTTTATTTATTTATTAATGATGGGTTACATTCAATTTTCTTCATTAAAACACCTTGAGACATACATTTTTCGTTTTGTTGCATTTTTCTTCAACAACAATTCATTAACTATTAATTATATCGATTGGCGGCTGGGACAGCGCTCGAATTACGAAAAATAGTGTTGAGACAACAAGATCTTTTGCGTCTCTACCTCTAAATGTAGCAACCCATTTAAAACATATCAATATCTATTTAGGCACCGATATATAAAAAAAAAAACAAGATTACTTCACGTTTATAAATGCGATATTAATCGATTGGAGATTGTGTGAGTGAGTGTTGCGACATTTAATCGATTTATAAATTAATCGTAATATGCACATCACTGTTTGAAGTTAGATATGAACATAGACTTCTAGACTTAGCAAACTTGTATGTTTAGATGCAATTGTTTTGCAAAGATGTATTAAAGCTGTACAGTTTCTGTTTGTTTAATCGACGGAAATGAGATCGCTGTGTTTTCCTCCATTGTTATACAAAACGTACTGCGTTTGACCGATTACAATTGGACCACAGGATGGGTTATGTAAACCATTTTCAATACAGTTTGTAGTAAACGCACACTTCCTATTTGTAGAAGAAAGTGTATAACATTAATAAAAAAGAATAAATTTAGTAGTTTTCATACAACGGGAACCGAAAAATAACGAACCCTATTTGGTTTAAGGTTTTAAACTTTTTTTATTTGAGATTAGGTAAGGTTACATATTATTCTTCAAGAGAAGAGTTAATAGGTTGTTACTAAACTCACACTAGTTTAGTCTATTAATTCTTCTCTTGACCATACTTCTACCATCTTTCGACCACACCACCACTTAACATCAGGTGGGGATGTGGTCAAGCGCTAGTTTATTCTATATAAAAAAAAAACTAGTGATGCAATTGCAATTAATATATCCTTATGTACTAATAATTGTATATTCTAGTTGTAGCCATTGCCTTTTGATAAATACGTGCTAGTATATAGCGACCTTCAATGATCGGGGCTGACATATAAATTGTGTCATCACAAAATGACGCATAAAATACAACAAAGTGATCTTTGTACAAGAGATAATATCAAGTAATAAGTTATTATACTATATGTAAATAGTTTACCTCCGCATACTGCAGATGTAACGAAATCTATAAATCTGTACATATACTGAATCTCCCTATGCATCAAGAAATATTGTAATCTAAAAGCATTTATTTAGTGATTTCTAAAAACACAATTATTTTTTCTTCCCCAAGTCCCGAAAGAAGTTACACATCACGTGTTGTGTTCACTAGTTTTTTTACACAATACACTTAAATGATAAACACTTCACAAAATTGTTACGTCCTAAGATTATAAATGCGAATGTGACTTTGGTTTTTCGTTACGCTTTAACTTCTTAACTACTTAACCGATCATCATGAAGTTTTACATACACATTATCTCGATTTTGACAGTAACAACTTTTTGACACATGATCGTATGATTCATACAGTAACTTGATGTACTAGTGTTGGTATAATTTGAAGTTTTTATACGAGGAATCATCTTACAAAAATTCCAGTGTGGAAACTAAGAATCAAATGCGTGCGAAGCCGCAGGCTACAGCTTTCTTTCGGAGTTTATTTCGGACAAAGTTTACATGTTCACAATCGGTTCAATAGATCCAGAGATTACCCGCTTCAACCTCACAAGCCACACTTAATATTAGTATAGATTCGCAAAGCTTCGCCAGTGGATGAAGCAAACGCTGGCAAAGTAACGCAATGATTCAAGTTCGCAGATGACTGTAGCGGTCATACACGATTCCAGCGACCGGTTTCTGACACGCTCATGGTGACGTCACTGATCTGAAGCCAAGGGTATTAATACATTTATAGCAATAAACTCGACTGTCCGGAATTCCAATAATTCTTAAATCTCGGAAAGGGTTTTGAATTTTTCTGCTTTATTTCGTCAATCTTGAAATATAGAAAGCTCCAGTCACAAATCGTGATATTATGAATGTTAAAAGCAACTTAGATATTTGAACTTGCGTTACAAAAGCTTCTATGTAATAGAGCATACGTATTTCGTGCTCGAGTGTACCGTTACGTATAACCAATTTAAGAAACGTACGTTTTTCTTAGGTAGTAGTAGGTCTTTAGATAGTATTTTTTTCATTATTTGTCATGTGAATGTCATTATTACATCATCAGTTATTTCGTCTTTATCATAATTCCGTGGAAGTTGGTTAAATCTTATAGCTATGTTTCCAAAACCGGAGGAAATTATTAGTTTAAAATAAACTTCGTTAGTGGCATTTTGTACTCAGAAATGAACGTCATCGTTAATTCGAGACCAACCTTTTCGCTCGCCAGGGTTAGAGCTGAGGTCACTGAAATAGTTGATTCAGTTAATTGATCACCGCGCTCTCAAGGCCGAATCTCTCACGTTGTTCGTTTCCAGTTCCAGTATTTTGTAAAAAGTGAACTTAATTTTAAGCCAGACATAACGTAAAATAATTGATTCACCGTGTATACATGTACATATACACTTAACTTTTTAAAATATATTAATTAAATTACATGTTGATTAATTTACACTAATAGGTGTGGGTAGCAAACATGGATTTTTATTTGTTACTAGTTGTGCTAGTTGTTGAAATACTTAATACTACCCTAACCTCATCATTACATTTATTACTGCTGCAACTGACGCACTGACTGAAAGTCTTTTGAGAAGAATATATCAGCGCTTATATCCTCTATAGGCAATAAGCACATAGCTGAAAGGCCTTTTATCCATTCAACATTGCAACACTTTGTAAGATATGTTTGTTCTTTTTTATACTTTGATTTATTTGTACACGCATTTTTTTGCCTTTTTGATTTGTTTACTTTTTTCTCTTTTTAACATGTTTTTTTTTTACAATAAATTAGTGTGCAATGTTTATATATTTTTTGAATGGATTAAATTATTTATTATTATTATCATCATCATCTCCCTGCCCTTTGCCCCCCGTACGTGGGGTCGGTAAAATATCCGAAACTGACCTGTTTTGAACTTTATATAAACTTCCATCTCTACCATTCTAAAGATCATAACATATAATTTACTAAAGTTACAGCCTATTCAACTGAACAGCTATTTTATAGTATTTTTATCGAACAAATGTTCGACACGATTCTTTAAATTGATATAACTTTTTATTTATAAACCGATTGAGATAAAACAAACACTAATTTTCATGTGAAGCTTACCACAATGCATTATTGAAAACCACAATCGCGATCAATTACATTTTTATTATATGATGTATAGATGAGCATGACAAGGTACATGTATGTACAACTGCTCCACTACAGGTATACTTGTAATTTTTCCTTCCTTGTTATGTTTAAGTACTGTGTCGTGATTCCCACACAACTGGAGTCTCTACCTTCACTATATTAAGGACTTGAGAGCTTATTTTTTATGTGTTATGTAATTATAAATAAAAGGCAAATGTCATGCATCTGATCATAACAACTAGCTATTTGTTTGAAGCGTTGGTCATTCCGCCAAAGAGTAATAAATCGCAGAGCGTGCCGTGAAATTTCGAAGTCGAACCGTTCCGATTCGTACGTCTATTTATAAACGTGTGACTTCACCGAGGGGTCCCGTTGCCCGCAGCCGGTAGCCGGCACGCACTGTTGCTGTCTTACGCGCCGCACGTTGGTGTTTTGCCAAACAAACAAACCGTTTCGAAATTGGTATATCGTTTTAAATATGTATATCGTAATCATATTGAGGTTTACTCGTGTATTAGGAGGTTTTATGATATACATTTTTTTACTTCAAGGTAGACACTCGGCCCTCTTTTAACTCGCGCCCAATGAGACTGTAACATGTAATTTATGCTGATTAAACGACAAAACATGAAAAGTTCCTTGTGGGCTATGTAGAAATAAAGAATATGTAATATTTAATAAGCAAATTACGTCTTCTTTATTCAAGGATGGGGGCGAACCAATGAGTGGTTCCAGAAACAGAAAAAGTATGTAAATTAGCAAAAAGGAAATAGGATATCTGTAAATCATTACAATATCAACTCGAACTTGCAGCGTTAGGTAGCCGCGCTTCATAACGATGCAATCGGTATTCGCGTTCATGCACATCCCTTCCGGACGTTCCGACCCAATTGCTACTTTAAACTGCATCCTTTTACGATGCGGGTCAACGCATTACATGCTGCCATGGAAAGTGACAAACTGACTTAGGGATGAAAGTGCATTAAAAACTTTCATCCCATCTAAATAAAATAATAACATATAGATGAAGAATTAAAGACAAAAGCTAGCATGCATGCAAAGCATGATATGGACCTCACCAAAATAAGATATGCTAAATCTTATTTTGGTGAGGTCCATATCATGCAATAGCTTTCTACTAAGAGTAAGACTATAAAAAAATATGCTACGCCTTGTCTCAACTGATATAGTAATCAGAAAAATTCATTGTGATTTCGAAACACGTAAAAAGGCGCAGTGTTTTGTTCAGAAGCTTTTTTGCTTGAATCATTAACGGACCGATGTTGTCTGAAGCCTTTTATCAGGTCAAGGTCTAAAACTCTGCGACGAATGAGTCGCGCTCCTTTTATTTACCATGCCATTAGCGGCAATTGTTTTTGCCGACACGTTCTTTGTCAACGCTAACCGACGTCTCCTGTTTATTATTTGATCGTTTTCTTAAACGGCCCTTCCTTTTTACACACCCTCATTATCTTTTATTATCGTCTTTGCATTCAGAGATTTTTTTCGACGATTTAGGACTGAGTAATTTACTTCACTGCTGATATATTTGACAAATACCTTGTTTCATAGCAAGACGAAATTTTTGTAAACAAAAATTTCTACTTTAAAAATCGTAATTTTAGAAATAATTTCACATTACCTTATATAATATACAATTTCACTTCACTTTGTCTCACGATGTCCACAAATCGATACAACACATACGATGAATTTCTAAAAACTTTTAAATGACGTTAACTTGTTTACAAAAATTCTATTTCGCAGTGAAACAAGGTATAAGTTAATTAAGACCACTTACATGCATATTTTTAACCCTAATCCCTAATTCTATTTCTATAATGATAAATATGTTTTTTGCATGAAATTCGGAAGTCCTTGTCAATGTGTGGCGATATTTTTGCGAGGCACGATACATTAGTATGGAGCTCGAATCCGGTCGTGTGTGGAATTTTGTTACCGTATTTGGACTGGCGCTACAATGACCTTCTCTTTTTTGGACAGCTTTGGTATCGGCGCGTAATGACGGAACTGAATCCGATCTGCAGTTTCGAGAACAAAATCATTCCAGTGTGGTATTAATAGAACCCACTTGAATTTGAGTAGTTATGACAAAAAATGTTGTGTTAATCTGGACTCTACATATAATATTGTACGTTGAGCTTGTGTACATAACGAGTCTAGTATTATATAACTCAGTAACCGTGAATATGTTCTGTGGGCCATTGAGCGAGGTCAAAACAAGCGTGCGTTTACTTTACATAAACATTATTTTTAATTTTATTTTGGCGGTTCATGATGTCAGCGTCGTGCCCATGACACAGATTGTGCTGGCAATGCCTTATATTTGTAGTTACGTTAATTACCAAGTATCAAATATTTTTAAATGTATATCAAACTATACGTATAAATTAAGAAGAACCTTCATGAAACAAAATTAAAGTTAAAAAGCGATTTGAGTCTTTTGCTGTCAAATTATTTCAATTTTGAACGACGATTACAATTTCTATTAATATGATGAATAATGATTCAACAAGGCATGGCATCCCAAAATGTATATTTTGGTATTTATAACTTTTACCTTATTTCACACAAAAATAATGTAAAATATTATTAGGACAAAATACCCACGTAGTATCACATACTACTTCCTTAGTAAAGTTTTGTATACGTGCGTATTTTTTAAATTATTATTTGTTTATGTAATCTTTACACTGATCAACTGAATAAATTAAATAATTTACTTGAATGTGCATCTGTTTTTTTTCTCATTATACAAATATACAAAATAAATTTGTAGGTATTTGGATACGAACACCAGACGTACAGATACCCATTCCCTGGCTACCGGCATTTATAATATTCGAGTTAATGGAATGAAAATCCGGCGATCGAAAATATTAACGTCATGCATGAGGAAAAATATTTTAACACGAATTCGCTTCTGAAACAAAACTTGCGGTTTGGCCAACCAATAAATGTTAAAATAAACATTATATTGATCATTATGTCTTACAATTATATATTTCGGGTGATTGCGTTTGCACTTTGTTCTTCCAATTTCTTTACGCCTTCTGTGTTTATAAAATTAAAAAAAAAAACAAATCACGCTTCAGATAATTTATACGAAAAGCTTGTCTGGCCTGCATGTTCCAGATTTGTATATTTTTAGTCTGTACGCATTAATCAAACATGGCGCAGACGGCTCCGTACAAAAATAGTCGTATTTAATATCAGGATGTTATCATTAAGAAACAAAAAAAGTCGACTTGTTTTAATTCTTAGTAACGTATTTATCAAATTCTAGCGTTAAAATGTTAGTTGAAGGAAATAGCTTTTATCACATATTATTGGACAAGGTGACACATGTTGATCCTAAAAACAACTTCACGGCGAAGTCAACGGTATTTGTTAGTCGGACTTGAAAAGCCTTTTGCTTTTTCTGGGATGTATAAATATGGTAGTACCCAAAAGTATTGTATTATCTGTACATTGAAATGTATATTAAAGTAAATAATGGAGACTACACTGTGCCACACGGTAGCTTTTTGGTTGTCAATAGATGACTATACTAAATATGTATATTAGTGTAATCCGCAAGGAATCCCTCTTCGCTTTTATAAAAGGGGACGTTGAGGAACAAGTCAATGCACTCTTAAGTTTCTAGAGGGGCTTACTCTGTTATGTACAAAAAGTATACAATTGTACAGTATTAAAAGATTTCTTTTTAATTATTGTATAACCGGTAATAATAGTACTATATTTTTTTTAATAATTTAGAATATAAAACTGTAAAAATCAACCAAATAAATGTCAAACCCATTGCCCAACAAAATCTATGTATGTACCTTTACACGTATATGCATATCTATTATTGCTGTTCTTAATACGTATGGCGTTTCTTTAGTAGAAAAAATTATAGCACTTAAAATGGTGTAAAAGCACTTGTGCCATTTCTGGTGTGAGATTTTAAAATATTAACATTAAAGGTGTGAAAAGTAGTGACGAACGAAAATTATAACAGTATCTAGGAGTGCCTACCGAGCCATAACGAACCATTTTAAAAACTTGGCTTTTAGTCTGATAATTTTATGACTACCGAATTTCTAACGCACTAGCGGTAACGGGTAATTTCACCTGACCAGCAACCAAATCTGCCTATTTTTGCCCTCCAATTTCGCCGTGAAACGTATATTTTACAACTAAATTAACTCAGTAATTCATGACCACCCGCATACAAGATCCGCCTCGGTTAAACTTAATTATTTAAATTGGTATAAATTACCAAAAACCATGAAAGGTTTACCAATCATAGATCCCTAACGGATGAAAATGTTTAACGACTAGGAATCTCAATGCAACGATACTTCATAATGAATAGTGTACATATTAATGGGCGGTCTCAAACACTTTGAGATTTTCTAAAAAAATGAAAGTCCTCTCGCTCAGATGCGCTAAAAATATATCAGAGAAAAAAGACTGCAGTATCATACAAATGTAGCTATAGCAGAAATGCGTTGCCATTCAATTTTGCATCTTATGGTGTTGGATTAAGGCGTGTTGGATATGGATTAAAGTGCATGTACCGGGGATAAGTTCGACGTAAGTGTAGGTTCCCACGCGAAAATTATTTCCGATGGTGGCGAATGGACAGATAAATATTTAAACTGACTGGTACGAGCTGCTGTGAAGATACAAAATCAATATTGAAGTGTGTGCATGACCTGTTTTGTATGTGCATTTTTCTATGTATATTTCGAATAAAGAAATAAACATGACCGTTATTATAATCAGGTTATAAATCATTAGAATTAGGTTAAACCATTATAACTGTATTTTAAACAAAACCATAACCTTCATTTTTAAAACTGGTGCTTTCTAACAAAATGTGTATCGACGAATATTTAATATAGATTAGAAATCCATGTTCTCTTGACCTACAACATTAAATGCTCTATCGTCAACTGCTCATTTGAAATACTCGATATTTAATTATGCGACATAGAAAATTGATCAAGATAACAAAACATCGAGGTCCCCGATTGTGAGATGACTCAATAGCATGAGAATTTAATTAATTTAATAAGTTGGATCCCAGACGTGTACAGTGGCACATGGCCGGCTATGTCTCATCTAAAATAGACGATAGGCTATTTATACTCGTATCCGCCCTGCGCACGCGCATACAACGCGGGAACATGGCGCCGGCGTTCTTTGCCCACGTCCGATGCCATTTTATCAATGAGAATTATAATTTGCTAATTATCATTCAGTAAATACAGCTGTTGAATCATCCTTTCACTTACTGTTTTGTAAAACAATTGTTTTATATAAGTTTCAAATCGTTTACGTGCTAATACTATGAAATTACGGTGAGAACTGTCCTGCGATAGATAATACTTCTATGTATATATTTATGAGTGTATTAACGCCTATTTATACATAGATTACGACGAAATACTCATGTTCTATGAGGTTTTAATATTATCATGTCACAAGATAACACGTTAAGAACATAATTTCTCGGAGAAACAATGAAAGTGTATTTTTTATCAAATAAAAATTATATAGCATTATGACCATATAAATGATGAGCCGTAAATGAAAAGATAAGGCTCCAAATGATCTGACGTAATGATCTGTCCCCAGGGGAATTCGAAAACCAATGACTTTTGGTCTTTCAAGAATAGACCGGCAGGGCATCTGTAGGTCCTGGTGTTGCGGATGTTCATGGGCGGAAGTGATCGCTTAACTTGAGGCGACCTATTGCCCATGTACCTTCATTCCTTAAAAAAATACACAAGCAGTCATAAGTACTACCGACAGAAGTGAATACTCTAAACAGGCACGACAATAGTTCAAAAATAAATAAATATTCAACATAAATTCATTATATTCATTTAAAAAAAAAAAACGTAGACATAATATTATAGCTGCAGTCTTATGATAGTGCCAGACACGTTTTTAATAGCTTTAAACAACATTGACAAATGAGCCCTCGAGTTATTTAATAAATAATGTCTTATAGAATGTCTAACCAGTATACACAATATTTTGAAGTGCTTGGTATTTCATATGAAACTGTACGACTACCATGTACTATCCATCCACCCGTAATGTAGGTGAAATGTGAGACTTCTTCGTATTAGAAAAAATAGAAATAGCGTCGTCGTAGAATTCATCGAAATTCAAACAAAATTTGAAAATTTATTGAAATTTTACCGCGCATCAAAAATGATGCGAAAGTCAATTTAATAGAAAGCCCTTCCTCCGGACCGGAAGCATTACATCAATCACTCGCTCACGCTAAACTAAAAAGGCAATAGATTCTCATTATGTGGACGCCCACGCCTCAACCCATTTCGCTTTTATAGTCATTTTTCATATGCTTAATGTTAGGCGTTTATTTTTATTTAAAAAAAAAACGGACTACAGTACGCTTATTTGCTGATTGAATTTTAAATTTACAAACTTATAAATTGTTATATTTTATGTTAAGTATGGCACTTAATGTTTTTTAGTGATGCGATTGAACGATGAACGCATTAGTTTAGCTTTAGTATTGAGTTATATCAATAACATACTTTACCATCGTACTGTACATATAATTTAATTCTCTGACTCATAAATTGCTGTGCGACAACGATAAATACTTCCTAACAGGACTTATTTACATACCTACCCTAACTAAACAGTAGCAACTACTGGTAGTTGTACTTTCTTTGTTCCGATGTTCGTGTCGCGAGAATCTCCTACTTTGGCGTTGGCTTGTGTTCTTGACAGCTCTGTTTAAGGAGTTTATATGAAGCGGTGTGGAGCGTTTAGAGGACGTTAGTGTGGATAAAAACACGAGGCGAGGGCGTTATGAATATTTTAAAATGTGTTTATGGTTGTACAAACAGCACGGGTCGCGCCCATAGTGATGTAATTACCATGACGAATATAGCGCTGTACATGTTTTTAAAACTTTTTACCTGTACATTTTTTTTGCCTTGACATACCTTTTTTATATCATAAATAGCAAACGAGCAGATCATGTCGTCTGATGTATCTATTACACGCCTAATATACGCTTTCTTCTTGAAGGACCCTAAGTCGTATTGGTTTGGAAATACCACAGTTATGCGAGGCAGGAAATTACGAAAAAACCTCACGGTAGTGGCATCACGATGGCATGGGTAGTATTTTCGTGTATGGATAGAGTTCTGTCGTGTTGAGCGATGACAAAACTCAGCGACAGGAATTTTCCCAACATTAGAATATTCATCCCCATCATATTAAGGCGGTAAAATATGCAGAGAGAAACAATGTCTTTCCATATACTAGAAGATC